>KV908387.1:543523-546023 GCA_002005505.1 Botryococcus braunii
TACGCTCTTGCACACGCACCAGCACAACCAAGTACAGGCTTCAGGCACTGAGGCTATCCACAAGCGGGGCTGCCCTGCGGGGACACGCGTCAGCCATTCTGACACTCATGCAAGGACGCGTTTTGGGACTTGCAGTGCGCGCCGGAGGGTTTGACAAGCGCGGACGCGGAGAGGCGGCTGGCGGAGTATGGCCCCAACAAGCTGCCAGAGTCGAAGCGGAACCCGTTTCTGCAGTACCTGGGCTACATGTGGAACCCGCTCTCCTGGGCCATGGAGGCCGCCGCGATTATCGCCATCGCGCTCCTTGATTTCGCCGATTTCGCGCTCATCCTGGCCCTCCTGTTTCTGAACGCCACAATTTCCTTCGTCGAGGAGTCCTCTGCGGTGGGACTCCCCCCACCCCAACGTGGCTGCCTTTCTTGCGCCATTCCCTGTCCTGACCAGCGTGAAATCTCACTGTCCCAACCCTAACCATCGTATAACTTCAAATGAAACGAACCGAATGTAGAAATCATGCGTCAGTTATAAAATGAATAAAATATTCAATCTCCCAATGAGCAGGGAGATAGGAGTCGAGGGTGTACAAAACGTGGCGTCGTCATTGTACTTTCTGCTGTTCATATGTCGTCATCTCTGTTTCCTTGGGGTTCTATAGGAAAATGCAAACATACCATATGCTATGTTTCTCTAAGGCTATGGTGCAGGCTTTTCATCGAGGACCTGCCTCCACCCTCGGGCCCCTAAGTCTCCTTGCTTTTGGAAGCGTTTGAGCGCCTGCCTCTCACAAGTCTCTGCAGTGGCGAGCGCAGGCCGTCCACCTGCATCGTCTGACCTGCATGTGGAGCCGGTCCCTGTGTTTGAGTGTGTAGGAGAGGAGGGAGAGACGGAGGGTGAAGGGGAGGGAAGAGGGGAGGGGGAAGGGAGGAGGGAGAGGGGGGGGAGGGGGGGGGGAGAGAGAGGAGAGAGAGAGAGAGAGAGAGAGGAGAGAGAGAGAGAGAGGAGAGAGAGAGAGAGAGAGAGAGAGGAGAGAGAGAGAGAGAGAGAGAGAGAGAGAGAGAGAGAGAGAGAGAGAGAGGGAGAGGGGGGGGGGGGGTTCCTGCGACAGGGGAAGCAGACGCAAGGCTAAGTCTCGATGGCAGCAAGAGACGACAGCCTGAGTATGATGTGCTTATTTTGCTCGGGCTGGGGGCTCCTGGCAGGACAAAGCTATCAAAGCTCTGACGGCCGCCCTGGCCCGAAGGCCAAAGTGCTGCGTGACGGCCAGCTTGTAACCCTGGACGCGGCAAATTTGGTTCCCGGAGACATTGTCGTCATCCGTCTCGGTGACGTGGTCCCTGCGGATATAAAGCTGCTTGGCGAGGACAGCGGCGAGCACGACCAGCCCCTCCAGGTCCGTTCCCAAATTGCCCTCTCCACCTCGTCCAGCTCCACTTCCCACTGGAAGGCTCAACATACTTTAGAGAGGAGGCAGATCTGTCTTCGCTGCCTGTGGCTTGGGGCCTTGCTGTTGGCCACCGGTATGCTTATCACTCCATCTCGGATGTTTGATCACCGTGAGTTTTGTTTTTGAAGTTGAGTCTACGTTGAGCCCTTGAGGGCAGTATTTGTGAATAGTGGAATGACAGGCAAAGCCACAAAATCAGTATCTCATGTCTGGACACATGTGGATGTACCTCAGCATTCCACATCTTGGCCACGTTTCGATCTACCCCCTCTGTCTTCCCCCCTCCGGAGGATCCTCCTTTCCCCCGTGCGCGCCCGTTCCCTTGCTTGCACACACACACACACACACACACACACACACACACACACACACACACACACACACACACACACACACACACACACACGCATACACACTGTCTTTCTTTCTCTCTCCCCCCCCCCTCTCTCTCTCTGTGTGTGTGTGCGTGCGCGTGCGCGTGCGCGTGCGTGCGTGCTTGTGTGTGTGTGTGTGTGTGTGTGTGTGTGTGTGTGTGTGTGTGTGTGTGTGTGTGTGTATGCCTGTGTGCGTGCGCGTTTGTGTGTGTGTGTGTGTGTGTGTGTGTGTGTGTGTGTGTGCGTGCGTGTGTGTCTGCGTGCGTGTCTGTCGGTCTCTCTCTCTCTCTCTCTCTCTCTCTCTCTCTCTCTCTCTCTCTCTCTCTCTCTTCTCTCTTCTTTTTTTTTTTTTTTTTTTTTTTTTTTTTGTGTGTGTGTGTTGTGTGTGTGTGTGTGTGTGTGTGTGTGTGCGCGCTTGTGTGCGTGTGTGCGAGCGTGTTATTCTGGATTCAAAGATTATGTTGGGGAGCTGGTCATTGGTACGGGAAACAGTTGGTACCAGCGCTGGCTGGTCCAGTGACAGCGCTAGCGGGTCCAGTAAATCAAGATATGTGGGATCTGGGCATGTACGGCTTTTCAGGCAGGCTTCATGATCTCCAACAGATCTAGACTTCAAAGGCGCTGGAACTGAGTAGCACCGAGAGGCCCGGCACATGGTGGGGTATTCAATAGTATGTTGTAC
>KV908387.1:551023-578523 GCA_002005505.1 Botryococcus braunii
AAGTATGACCTGCCTCTCACATCCACATAGAAAGCACTCCGAGGAATTGTGCCCAGCCATTCAATTAGATAGATATTTACAGCTGAAAAGTGCCTAGCCGTTCACCTAGATAGATATCTATAGCTGAAAAGCACAGACTCCAGGTTTGAACCTTTCAGACATGCCTGATATCCCTTGCAAGGAGCTCCGTGTACATCCCCATGGAGCAGTGGACATCCCCTTGGCCAAGGACATTACTTGCCGCAGTTCAATCTGGAAGCTGAGGCTTCACAGTCATCTTTTCAAGCCGGTTATAGACGTGTTTCCTGTACAGACGTGTTGCCTGAGAAATGCTCTCAAGCTCAGCAAGCGCAGGTTGCAAATACACCATTTGGGCTTGAGGGTGACACTGAGGGTTGGGGTTGAGCGAATGCAGTTGGGAGATGTTGGCAGTTGTGCCGATGTTCGACCCGCCCCGGCACGACACCAAGGAGACGATTGAGAGGTGCATCGAGAAGGGCATCAGCGTGAAGATGGTGACAGGGGACCAGCTGCTCATCGGCAAGGAGACCGCCCGCCAGCTGGGCATGGGCACCAACATGTACACCACCGAAGTCCTGATGCAGGTGTGCTTGGCTTTCGCTGTGTGCGAACCAATTTGCATGTGATCTTGGAAGCTTGGCCCGTCGACGAGAGTGGGCCGCAGCATCTGTTTGTCCATCCGGTCAGCAGTTGGCTCTGCTCTTCATGTTCATTTTCCTCACTAAGAAGCTTGAAGTTTTAGGAGACCGCCCCACCCCCCCCCCTCTCTCCCCGCGCGCGCATGCGCGCGTGTGCGTGTGCGTGTCCGTGCGTGCGCGTGTGCGTGTGCGTGTGTGCGTGAGCATGTGCGTGTGTGCGCGCGCGCTCGCGTGCGGACATGGACGACGGATCAGGGTTGAGATTGGTTCGATTTCTTACACTTGCAGGCAAAAGAGGGCAAAATCACTATCGAGGGCCACTCGAACGTGGAAGAGCTGGTGGAGGAAGCAGACGGTTTTGCAGAGGTGTTCCCGGAGCACAAGTACGAGATTGTGGCCATGCTCCAGCGGCGCCGCCACCTGGTGGCCATGACCGGTGATGGTGTCAACGATGCTCCTGCTCTTAAGAAGGCCGACGTCGGTATCGCTGTTGCTGGTACGTATACCCCTGTTTGATACCTTTTCTTTAGCGAAGCAGGCTCCTGAATCTTCAGCTCTGTGCCCCCCGCCCACCTCGGCAGGGCTGGTTGGGGTGGGGTAGGGCGGGGGGTTGGAACCTAGAGCGGGGTGGGAGCATTACTTTACAAGCGTGGAATTGAAATACGGGGGCGTTCCTCAGGAAGGAGCTTTGAGAAGCGTTGCTCTTTTTTGGAGTTGGAAGAGCTCCATAAGCACCGGGAGGTATCTTTGCTGTATAGATTCACAACTGAGTGTTTGCTGGTGCAGGCGCAACCGATGCCGCCCGGGGAGCAGCAGACATTGTGCTGACTGAGCCGGGTCTGAGCACCATTGTGAGCGCGATTATTGGAGCGCGCAAGATCTTCCAGCGCATGACCACCTACGCCAAGTACACCGTGGCCATGACCTTCCGTATCGCCTTCACATTCGGCCTCCTCACCACCATCTACAACTGGGTACGCACCACATAAGCTGCTGAAGCCTGGTCTGCAAGAGTTAGTCCTAGGATTGTAGCAACTAGCTGGGTAGAGGCATTATTCACCGAAGACGACGATACTGCGCACCATCGTCTTCCAAGTGTCAAGTCTGAATTTCAGGGTTTATAATAGGTGGACCTCGTGCCAAATATATTCAAGCCAGGACGAACCCTGGCCAGGGTTCATTCATGGATCCACCAATCCCCCGGCTTCTTCCACTGGCCGATTGATATCATGATTTGATCAAACCGTTCAACTTAACAGTGCTGAGAAGTACGTGTTGGCTGTGACCTCAACAGTAATCTAACGTGGAATGCTTGTCTGTACATGTTTGCACACATGCACAAATGAGTTGGAACCCCCCCTTCAAGCTCACTTGGCTGCTATATCGGCTCCTTTACCTAAGGTTCCAACATGTATCTGCTCCTAGGGAGGCCTTTTCCTCTTATTCCTCACGAACTTTAGGAATCTATCAGACCGCTTTAATGGATTATCCAAACACGGTCTGAAACGGCACTCGCTAGGACGTTTGCAGCAGCATTGATCCAGGATTGTTGTCGTGCAGTATTTCCCGACTTTGCTGATCGTGTTGCTAGCCGTGTTTAACGACGGGGCCATGATTGCGCTGTCCAAGGATCGTGTGGTGGCCTCCAGCACGCCTAACGTGTGGACACTGCCCTCCATTTTCATCACCGGTAAAGCCCTTGCCGTCACCATTAGCTTTCTTGTTGCGAAACATCGTACCATGGCCAAAGTTGATGTACCGGATGAAGAGGGAAGTGAGATTCCAAGATATGATGTTTCAACCCATGGGGTGGTTATGTACCCATTTCATGTATTCGTTGATCTCCTAAAAACTGTCTCCCCGTCAGACAGTCTTGCAAGTCAGGCGCATTTGCCCCTTCAGACGGGATTGTCTAACCTGGGAAGTCTTGCACATTTTTGGCAGTGCAGTCTGACAGGCTCGGCAGTAAATCCCGCATGTTTGGATTAAGAGTACATATGTATGCACATATATTTCTGCAGCACTATCCCCTCTAGTTTCCACTCGTATGACAGGGCGAAAAGTGAAAGAACATATTTATTAGATGTCAGGAGCTTGCATGAAAGGTGAAAGAACAGACTTATTTGATGTCAGGAGCGTGCATGAAATGTGAAAGAACATAGTTGGTTAATTGTCAGGAGCGTGCATGAAAGGTAAATGAACATATTTATTAGATGTCAGTAGCGTAATATTAGGTGTCAGTAATTCGCATGTGATTGTTCAGGAAATACTTCCCGGCCTCAAATGGAATGCAGAAGAGGCATGATCAGTTTCAAGACAGCTAAGGCAATGCCATATGACGTAGCCTTATGCACGTATGTGTCGACGTTGCTAACTCTGGAGCGGTCATGTGGGGTGGAACAGGCATAGTGTACGGCTTGTACCTCACCTTTGCCACGTGGCTGCTGTACTTCATTGCCACCAAGACCCAGTTTTTTTCTGGCAGGTACTCATGAAACGGAAGCTCACAGCTTTCAGCGCGTACCATGCCCGAATGTCGTGTCCAACAAGTGGTTGCAATGTGTGGAACGTTGCTCACCTGCGAGAGTGATCACAGTATGAGTACAGTGTATCCCTGTTTGGAAAGAAAAGGAGTTACATGCCTGGGCAAGTTGCACAGAAGGTGAGAATGCAGATGGTACCGGTTTGCCACGTGCAGGGAAGTTGTCGAAGCATGTGTACAGCAGTACACATGCTTCCACAACCTCCGTGCACGTGGCAAACCGGTACCATCTGCATTCTCACCTTCTGTGCAGCTTGCCCAGGCATGTAACTCCTTTCTTCTCCAAACTGCAAACTGTATCTCCTTTCCTTTCCTTTCCTAACGGGCCAGGTTGGATGGAGCGGTTAAAATATAGTGGATACGTACGTGTATAGGTCCCGCATGTTGACCGGTTGAATGTTGTGGGCTGGCAGTATCAAGATGTACAATCTGAACGACCAGTACGCCACCCTGGAGAACTGGTGCCTGCAAACCCTGGCAGTCAGGGGTTTGAATCCGAATGCCAATGCCTGTCAACTTAATCCGGACTACACGAGGGTACGCTGCACAGCTTTTTGTCAGTTGTAGTTTATTCGGCGTGCCTGATTGGCCGCTGGAGTTGCCTCTTTGATTGTCAGTTCTCGAGAACGTGTTGTTTAATGAGTGGTGCGAGCTGATCTGGTGTTTGACGTCGCTGACTCGTTACAGCTGCTCGCATTAATGTTGCCAGCAGCGCAACGAAATGCTATCATCAACAATGCCAGAAGCAGACCCGCGGGATGCATTGCCGAGTGGCAGAAAACATGCCTCATCAGTGGGGATGTCTGCAGGGCATGGAGGGTATCCACGGTCCTGGGTGTGAGGGCGCTCCCGATCTGCTGACCCAATGCCGGTGGGAGCAGTACTACGTACGCAACAGCATCACTCGCTCCTTGATCTACAACTATGTGCGTCATCCCCCCCCCCCCCCAACCCCAAACCACCACCCCCACACCTGGGTCCTGAGAGAGAGCTGCAGGTTTTTACATAATTTCTTTGAAATCAGGGAAATAATTGAAGGGAAATCATTTCATGAAGGGAGAGCTGTCCAGTGGATAGTATTGGAAGGGAGAAGGCTAAATAGCCGTCACCCTTGTGAACTAGATCAGTTGTCGGAGCGAAACGAAGCCCTTTCGGCCCCGGTCGGGACGGGTATGCTGGACGGGGGTGGGGGGCAAGATGGGGGGTCACAATGCAAAAGGCATGCAAGGTCGTAGAAACCTGCGCAGTCCTGCGCACAGCAAGCTATGCGCTTGGGCTTCTGCACACCTCCTCGTCCCTTTCCCTATAACCCTGTATTCTTGTTGGTGCTGCCACTGGGCACTGCCGCTGTACTGGATGATACAGCACTTGGGCCGTTCTATCCAGTACTGTACTATCCAGTATGGTATCATCCAGTAATGTATCATCAGTCCTTTCTGTCCTTTCTGTCATCCAGTACTTATCGGGGAGAGCGTGAGACGATCATCATGCCTGGACGGTCAGCTTAGAGACGAGAGCGAGCGGGAAGAAAGACACTCGCACCTGGATAGGCCTTGCTATAGATCTGTCGAGTACGTCACAATCTATGTAGTACTACGTAGTGTTACACCGTACAGTGAGCGTTATCAGGCACAGCTGAAGTCCGCTCGTGTGCACGCAGGTCTCGATCAGTGGGCAGGCGCTGGTGTTTGTTGTGCGTGGGATGCGTTGGTCTTTCATAAGCCGTGCTGGCCTGTGGACATACATCGCCTTCATCCTTGCCCAGGTGCGATTCGTATTCAAGTCTTTTTGCAGATGGCTAATTGCGTTTGTGTGTTTAGGGATGGCTCGTAATGTATCAAGCTTAAGGCTCTGTTATTTTGTTTTCCTGCTGGTTTTCGTACTGATTAGCTGATCATGATATCACTGCTATGTCCCACTTTCAATCTCGTCTCGTTCTCCCTCCCCTCCCCCCTCCCCCCCTTCTCTCTCTCTCCCTCTCTCTCCCCCCCCCCCTCTCTCTCTCTCTCTCTCTCTCTCTCTCTCTCTCTCTCTCTCTCTTTCTCTCTCTCTCTCTCTCTCTCTCTCTCTCTCTCTCTCTCTCTCTCTCTCTCTCTCTCTCTCTCTCTCTCTCTCTCTCTCTCTCTCTCTCTCTCTCTCTCTCCCCCCCCCCCTTTTCCCCGGGGAGAGAGAAAGGGCCCTTTCCCTCTCCGACGGGGTTGTTTACCAAGCCACCGACAAAACCACGGACAAGCCACAGACAATTCATGCCACTGCAGAACGGTAGCTCTACGGCAGTACAGCCCCAGGCAGGTCCCAAGCACCACTTAATTGATGTTGCCCAGTGCTCTTCCCGTACCAGATTTATACTCATTAGCTGATCATCGTTAGTGTATTAAAGTGGAACATGCGAAGCCTAGGAATGCGATTATGCGGCTGGGTTGACACATTTTGGGGTTTGTAGCTGGCGTCCACCTTGATCTCTATCTTTGGCTTTGCGGGCTATGCCTGGCCCGATCAGTACGTACAGCCCTGCCAGTTCTGCCAGCTGTCGACTGGAGGAGACGTACCATTCTTCCACGGCAAGGCACCCGTAGCCAACACTGAGGCCGGCTCGACTGACTCGGTCATCGGATGCACGTGAGCCACTCTTGCATGCATGTAGTTTTGATCGCATCCTTGTAGTTCACATATGTGGACTGGAGTAATGACAGCATCTTAGACCCACCCATGCAGTATGTTGAATTTGAATGGCCTACATTGTCTCGCAGTGCAAGGCCTGCACACCCTACCGGTGCATCAAGGTGGGGGGGTCCCCGGGGGGGGGGGGGGGGGGAACAAAAACGCGTCGCGATGCTGAAGCGACGGTTGTGTCATGCATGTGCCATATAATGTTTATGTTTCTACTGCAAGGCATACAGGGTGGGAAGAATCAGAGTTGTAAAATAGTCCTCTCAGGTGGGAATGATCAGATTGCAAAGACCTCATGACACTACTCTGGCACCAGTCGGCCAATTCCTTGATTAAAAGTATAACATCTGGGCTCTCTGGGGAAATATCGCAGGTATTATGTCATTGTGGCGTGGATCTGGGCGTTGCTGTTTTACCTGGGGCTGGATCCCTTGAAGTGGTTGATGGCTTGGATTCTGGACGAGGAGGGCATGCGCACCAAGGGCCGCCGGAAGCGCGCACGCGCAGCACCTCCTCCGTGCGCCCCCCCTCCCACCCCCCCCCCCCCCAAACGCCCTGGCTCCCGAACAAACGACATATTGACGGCCCCAGGACCCCTCGTTAGTTTGATTTTGGTTCATAGAAATCCAATTCATTTGCCCCGCCCCCTTTTTTCACAAACGCAAAGGCATATATAGAACACCCACCCCTCCGCCCATCGGAACCCCCCCCCCCCCAACGCAGGCGTGCGCACGCGTCACACACACACACACACACACACAAAACGCACACACACACACACACACACACACACACACACACACACACACACACACACACACACACACACACACACACACACACACACACACACAATTTAGTGGGAACGCACGCGCGCTCCCACTCAATTTGCGACGTAGTCAGCAGACTGCTGCCGAGCCCACTTGTAAGATTTTGACCATGTGCTCCATAGTAGCTGCCCTGTCATAAGATATGGGTGCGAAGAGGTCTCTGCACGCTTAAACGCAATTCGGGCTTTCTTTAAATGACGTTGCGACGGTGACCAGCTTGGCCAGGAGCACTGCGAACGATCACTTCGATTCGTATGAATCTACTTTGAATCACGTACGAATCACCGTACGAATCACGTATGAATCACTTAGATTCATACAAAAGAGGAGCTCTTGTGGGTCATGACAACCTGACTCTTATCTGAGAGAATCTCATGTGGCTCGTCGATGTGCTGTCGAGCTCCAGAACACATCTCCAGAGAAGCGTCAGCATGGTTAATGCGGTCTGGAAGAGCTGGCACGGAGTAAACGATCATTAATGCGGTTGCAGCTGAAAGGACGAGCCAGGAACGTAGAAGCTATTCAGGTTAATTGCCGTAATCCTTTACGCGAGATAAGAATGACGCATCTGCTACATTTCTGAATGTCTGTTGCCACGTATTGAAGTCAGCCCAGTGGAAACCTCGAAGGAGTCTGCCGGGATGCGCAGGGCTGAGGAGCTGCCTGCTCGCCCGGAAAAGGAGGCCGCAGTTCTGAGTCACATGGTCCCAGCCACAGCGGCCAACCCCTTGGGACGCGCTTCTATGCACGCTCCAACGCCGGAGCAGCTCAGCCGCGCCAGCGTGGTGCGCCTGAGCTGCTCAAACCCCCGAATTTCTTGTAACACGCACTTGTGTCCTGCCATATACTAATGCAAATCCAGCAATCGAATTAATCCTGTCCCGCAAGTCTCCTTACATACTTGAGCTGCCTGGGCTGCATGTGGACTAAATTTGTGGTTGACGTCTAGCGAGCACTAGTTGAGGCGAAGTAAGTGATCATTGCCTTAGCACTGCAGCAATTGAACATCATTTCTGACTGCCTCGCTGGCGTGGGACAAGGTCTCATCCACACCCGTGTGTTTTTTATTTGTTGTGTTTTTCTGCCCCCCCACCCCCCCCCCCCCGGGGAGGGGAGGGAGTATGACACATTTCAGTCTAGACCAGAGCCTGGGCGTTGGCACAGCGAGGCCTACGTCTCACTCTGTCACCTCTTTATTTACTGGGGTTTTCCAAGGTAAAGGTAGCCCCATCTTGTTGTTCAATTAACGGCATTGGTAATAGTTGTTCTCTGGCTGGCTTGCCGCAGGTCATGATAAATCCCAATGGTACCGTAACGCCGGTTCCTCTGAGCGAGGGCGCCCCACAAATAGCTCGAACCTCGATGCTGGGACAACTAACTCGCAGCAGTATGGTCGCCGGATGGCCAGCTGGTGGCCGAACCTAGTCCCAAGTTGCCAATTGGGGACAGTGCACGTGCTTACAACATCATGCGTGACTAATCTTCCTCGCATCCTCGCCATCTGCAGCTAAAGTTGCCTGTGTGGGAGACTAATCCCTCGGTTTCTGTGGGGTCCTCAGCAGCCTGTTGGCCAGACACATGACAGGTATACTCATGCAAGTGGATCAAGGAATCACGTCTTGGACAGGACGTGATTTGTGTCGAGTGCATGATACTGCCGGGCTCAGACGTCATGACGTGATCACGTGACTGGTCCGCCATATTTCATGTGAGCCGCTTTGAAGTGGCCTGCGAAGTCTGATTCTACAATCAGGGCTGCATTCAGCCTCGAGGCTGCACTTACTAGGCTGCAGTACATTGCACGTAGGTCAGGCTGAGGCTGCATTCATCCCTCTAATGGGCCACTTGGGTTTCAGGCCCCCCACGTTGAGTGGGCATGGTAAACGACCACAATCCATGACATCACAGACGGAGCCTCGGCCAGAGTCGGTTGCACTGGAAAGCTCCAAGTGGCCGAGGCTCCGTCTGTGATGTCATGGATTGTGGTGGGTTACCATGCCCACTCAACGTGGGGAGCTTGAAACCCGAGTGACGATTCGGGCCGAGGCTCTGTCTGTGATGGTAGTCCTTTACCATGTCCAAGCGGCAAATGCGTCCAGATCTGAGCGTATTTGGGCAGCTGAAGCACGGACCGGCAACGGCACACCGTAATCGTGAGGAATTCATGGGTGGACACGTGATATGTGTCACATTTACTCTAATTCCCTCCGTCTGATCGCCTATCGTTCAGGCCAGAGAGTCTGCACACTGCGCCATTTGCATCGCCCGTGAGGTAACAAGCGCAGGTCAATGCACGAAGTGATGCTATGAAGTCCTTCTCTTTCACCAGGGTGGCAGTACTGTTGGGCTGCACCCCTACCATTGTGGCAGAACTAGTTGGGCTGCACGCCCTACGGGCACAGGGTGGGTTATGCAAGTTGATGCTCAAATGTTGGGAGCCACCCTAGCTGATCTCATGATCGATGTCGTGAACCGCATGCGCAGCCTAGGCAGGCCTGCGTGGGCGCCCGTAAGAGCTCATCGCGGACTGAACTACATGGAAAGAGACCCTTCAAGCCCTTACGGTTGATGAACGTCATGACGTTGGTGCAGGTGAAGTTCCGCTATGAATTACCGCTCAAGGAAAGGCTTACAAAAGGCCGTGCCATTGTATATTGTTTTCCTCTTCAAGACCTTCATCTAGAGTTGTTGTGTATATTGTTCCCACTTGTGGTGCTGGAGCATACGTAAGCAATTCCTCAAGTTTGAGACAAAGTCTGTGGCGGCCTTACCACCTGGCACTCGCGTAGATGCCGTGGTGTTTTTGGCAAAGACACCAGGTGGTTATGGGTATCTAAGATTTGGAGTTAGGGCTTGGATCCTCTTAGAAAATCAAGTTTGCCAGAGGCTTTTCCTGTGAGAAACGTCTTTGGAAACACGCCATTCCATTCAGAATGTATATTTGGCGGTCTCTTGTAAGTACACACTCGCGAGATCATGCTGCTGTTTTGTTACGGACTGTACCTCAAATGGGAGAGAGCAGCTACATATACGGACGCGCATGATGTACCCAAAGTAGACCAAACTTGAGACCTTGGGGCCAGAAGTGACGAGTCCAGAAAGTTGCCACGTGGCCTGCGCATGCATCAGTAAGAGAGCGCTCTTCTAGAAGACCTCGCAGGACTGTACTTTCTATTCTCGGAGGTCTGTGCATACAAATGTTTACAGCTAAATTTAGCTGTAAACGAAAGGTGTATGGATTCTGCGGGATGTATCAACGTTATGTCTGCGTGTGTGCCGGGTAACGCGCATTACCCGGTGTGCATATATGTCACGCATGCATGCACACCTCCCAATGTTTGCCAAACAAACAGCTTCCTGGATTGGCAGTGGGAGCACCAGACCCAGGAGTGCGTTCTTCAGTAAAATTCGATATGGCAAGGCTGTACACTTACTTCCAACCGGTTTTAGATATCGGGGTGGCATAGACTACACACATCATGATTCTCTACAAAAGTGTAACATTCAGGAAATCTGATGACCTAGCTCGTTGGCCATATACATGGCCGGCCAGAGTGCGGAAAAGAATAATCATGTTCACGCTTATGTGATCACATGAATTGTACCCTGCGTATTGTTGATAGCTGAAGTGTATCGGCGAAGGGCACATCCCGTACTAAATGCACACGCCATATCAGTGGCGTGTTATTTGGAGTTGAGCCTGATCATACTTTAGGTGTTGATAACCAGAGTAAACATGGTAGATGACATGCCGATCATATGCTATTTGAAGATACCCAGCTCCTTCTATACCGAATTGTCTTGTCTAGCCTTATTAGAGCTAGGCACATGATACGCATTGAGGGAAGGGGAAAGGGGGGGGAGGGGGGGGAGAGAGAGAGAGAGAGAGAGAGAGAGAGAGAGAGAGAGAGAGAGAGAGAGAGAGAGAGAGAGAGAGAGAGAGAGAGAGAGAGAGAGAGAGGGGGGGGGGGAGGAGGGGGAGAGGGGCATCCTCGGGAAGGAGCTGTTATGATATTTTGATTACAGATGAGACCCTAATTGTCAATATCCAATAAATTGTCATTTGACCTTGGGGACAATGATCCTTAAATACATTAATAAGATATCAAGGTCATGCTGAGCCCATATGCCAGCTGGTGCTTTGTCTCTACTAAGCAATGCGAGATACGTATCTCCTGTTTACAAAGCTGATTCTAATCCACCCTCCACGTACATCCTAAACATATGGACAAGGAAACATATGAAGACTTCCATGTTCCAGGAAACATATGAAGACTTCCAGGTTTTGATTTCCTCTTATTGTGATTGAAACATATGAAGACTTCCAGGTTCGATTATGATAACAACATGATTATATAATATAAACCCCGAGTGCGTTTTGTGAGTACACTTGAGTCGTACTTCCAAACTATTTAGCGACCACACATTGACATTGGCCACCGAGTGACGGTCCCTCGGTGACTTCAACTGGTGTGTATGGACTGAATCCCGCAGCGGTATCCTCTACTTGTGACACGTCAGGAGATGCGATTGCTTGATGTCTACACCTATACAACATAAAGCTATGGTTTTGGGAGTCTCATCATAGTGTTGGAATGCCTACGACTGTTCTAACTTCATCCCTGGGCGTGCGATACAACCTTGGATCCCGATCGCGTTCGAACCTCGAACGGAGGTTGTGGTTGCCTGTTCTACCCTTCTTAGTTTCTACTTCCATTTGTCCCCGTCATTGCCGGGCTCACTCTAGTAAGCCCCTGTTATTTGGCCTTCGCTCTGTTTAGAAGGGCGACATGGGATGGTCCGCTTAGAGGGTGCAGCAGAGTTGCATGAGGATACTACACAGGCAAAGAAAGGACAAATATGCTGTTCCTTGTTGCCGAGTACATGTGGTGCTGGTGCTCCTGTGATTGGTCCCTTAGATTGTTACTAATCTCTTTTAGTTGATTCGAGACAGCTTAGCGGTATTGTCGATGATGTAGAACATGACGTATTCTGAGTATATTCCTGCAAATGCAACCAATTTTTGGGATACTAAGGACCGCTTACCTCATGACAGAATTCGTGCACTTAGCGCTGTGTCACCGCCAACGTCTGTTTACATATTTACAAGCAGGCAGAGTCGAGAAACACAGGGTGAGATATGACATGACGATAGCGACCTGTCTGCTACTTTTTAGTTCTCACCACATGGGATTACTGGTTAAATTTGCACACGGGGCCTGGGCCTAGTCTTGAGAAAAACCCAGGAACAGCTATGTTTAGTAAATACGCCCAAACTGGCATATACCGGCCCCAAGTAGATTCACATTGTTATCCAACGCATTGAGAGCTCATTTCCTGGTTAGCAGCAGCCGCGGCGATGGGGATAGTGCGAGAACAACCTGGACCAGGACAGGAGTCTGTGTGGGACTACCCCAGGCCTCCTCGCGTGGACCCCGTCAGTGATCACGTGGTGGTACTGCTCAATGGAGAGGTACATTGTCTATGATCATGTGACTGTACTGCTCGATGGAGAGGAACATTGTCTGTGTTCTCAGGGAACCCCTGCTTTCCTAGAGATAGGATGACGATGATATCCTTCATCTTTTTTTTGGGGGGGGGGGGGGGGGGCGGGGGTGGGACGTCTGTGTTCGAGTCCCATTCGTACATGTTATACCTCTCAAGTAAAACTGCATTCGAACTATGTAGTTGAGGATTGTTCCCAGGCCAAGAAAGCAAATGCCTCGAGCCATACAGCAGTAATTCTGACATTTCTTCGATACCAAGCTGGGGCTATTCTTGGAAATGGGCTATTTTTGGAAGGGCCTGGGAGGTAAATTGGATGTCGGTTCCGGGCTTTTGGTTACACTGTCCGAAGCTTCCACCTAAGGTCCCCTTCTTGCTTCCCCCCTCATCTCCTAGTTCCACTTGCGCTGCATGGGAATGCGAGTCCGCTGTGCCCCAAGTCGTCTTTGCACTCCTGGATTGCCGCGCTTCGGGCTGGTGGAGGCCTGGAGCAGACGTGCGTGTACTTGTGAGTGCCAGGCGCATTTTAAACGCAAGCCATGTCACCGAATTCTCCCGCGAGTTCACCGTTGTCCCCAATTTCCCACTGTTTTCAGCAATTATGGTTGAAATTGTGCGTCTGTCCTGGGTTCCTGTCTCTCGATTTCCAGTGCCTGGGTCTGCCGAGTCATCGGGCATGAGTCTGAGAGCCTCCATGCTCGTGGTCATCAAGAGATTTGTGGACCGCTTTCATACTCTCGTGAAAATGCAGATAATCCTCTCCCCCTCTTTCATCTCTTTCTTTGCGGACGTTTTCGATCTCAAGCGTCTCTGGTTTGTTGCGTTTGCCTCTTGCATTCATCACTGGGTCAGTGCATGCAAACGTTCTCATTTTGGGTTGGCACAGTACGTGTCTGACCATGTGGATCATGTAAGTGAACCCGTGCTCAAAAGCAAGTACGATGTGTTTGAAAAAGAGTGCAGTATATTTTGCCTTCCATCCCCTGTGGCATAAATGACATGTTATTGACAAGGAAGCAGCGAAATGTACATGTTAAAACAGTAGGTGTGAGTGAGTGCACAGGTGATCGCTGAGACGCGGAACGCGGTCAGGATTTTAGAAACATCGCACCCTCCGGTCTACTACATTCCCCCTCAGGATGTAAAATTGGATCGCCTTACACGCAACAAGCAGTCCACGTACTGTGAATGGAAGGTATGTTGTCTTTATGATTGCTTCGTTTGTTGTGAAGGCCTTCTGGCTTATAACCTAGTCCGTGTTCCGCCTCTGGCTCGCTGGGTCTCTCAAGTCTCGCTGGGTCTCTTCATACCATCCCCTGAAAGTCCTGAAGGCTCAGACTAGCAACTGGAAGGGACCTGGCATTTTCTCATTGCAGATGCAATGCAAGCGTGAACGAATGGAATTTTAGACACTTTTGCTAAACTCAATGCATGTTTTAAGTAAAAGAAATGGATAAGGCACCCTCCCATCCGGTGAAAATTTTTGTGTCCTTTACTCTGCCGTGTTCATGTCTCAGGCCCTCTCCTGTCTCTTGCTATCTGTGGTTGGCCTTCTTCCCAAGGGCCAGCTTGTCATGGAAAAACTTGTCAACATAAGACTCTGAAGGTGCGTTATGATGATTTTTTATGAATTTTTTCAAGATTTTTTCGTTCACTCGTCATGTAGCATACTTGGAGCGGTCGCATAATTAAAATGCGCCTTGGGAGAGCAACTGCTCTGTGAACCATTGTACTGCTCTGTGAACATTGTACTGCTTTTTCGATGGGATAGTTTAACTCTCATTCTTATCACGGGGCGGCCTTTGCCTCCAGCTCAAAAGTTTGACACATCCACCGACGGGTTGCGTGCTTGTGATGGGTTTTAAAGTACTAAGCCCCCCCTGGATGCTGGTGATTAATCACGCGAGCCCCGCTTGCTTGTAATGATGGCTTGAAGTTGCTGAGAGAGCCTGCCTGCTTGTGGTCACTTCATCCTGCTTGCTTGTTATTATGGTGGCAAAGACCGTATCAGAGCCCAAATGCTTGTGGCCACAGAAGCCCTGGTTGTTAAGGTGGCTTGTGTCCTATGAGAGCCTGCGTGGTTGTGCTGAATCGAGCCCTGCTTGCTTGTTATGATGGCTTGCATGCTATGAGAGCCTGCATGCTTGTGATTGCTGGAGCCTTTGCATGCTTCAGGATTGTTGTAGATGCAAAAGGACCTTGTTCTGGCACGCAGGGGCGGGCTGCATACTACGACTCGCCTGGGCAGCCAGATGTGGCCTGGTTCTACCCTGACCCCGTGCCCGCTTTTCAGGCCATCAAAGATTATGTTGCTTTTTACCCCAGGTATGCTATGATGGCCGGCATGCTTGTGATTGGTCTGCCTAGATTGACTGGTTAGGTAATGCGGGCTAACACGGGTTGCATGTGCCGTGCAGCAGCACTGGCAAAGAGACTCCTGCATATTACGCTTTTATGACCCACCCCTTCTCTCTCTCTCTCTCTCTCTCTCTCTCTCTGTCTCTCTGTCTCTCTCTCTCTCTCTCTCTCTCTCTCTCTCTCTCTCTCTCTCTCTCTCTCTCTCTCTCTCTCTCTCTCTCTCTCTCTCTCTCTCTCTCTCTCTCCCTCCCTCCCTCTCCCTCTCCCTCCGGCCCCCCCTCCCCCCCCTCTCTCTCTCTCTCTGTGTGTGTGTGTGTGTGTGTGTGTGTGTGTGTGTGCGTGCGTGTGTGTGCGTGTGTGCGTGTGTGTGCGTGTGTGCGTGTGTGTGTGTGTGTGTGTGTGTGTGTGTGCGTGCGTGTGCGTGTGCGTGTGTGCATGCATGTGCGTGTGCGTTGCAGGCATGTGATGATCCATGCGTGTCCGTGCACAGAAACGTGCATATGTATCAATTCACATGTATCGGTTTGCAAGGACGGCCTCGGGGAAGGGATTGTATAAAGTCGTCAAAAGGAACATGTAGAGGAACCTCTCCTCGCTCATCCTCGCTTTGGAGCGTCCAACAACATTACTTGGGGCCGGGGTGTGGTTGCAGTAAAGTGGACTCTTGCAGTGTGAATGGGGAGAAGGTGGCGGCACAGCAGGGGGACTTTTATGGAGGCACGTGCCCGCCCCTTCTCACCTGCAACACGTGGAATACCTCTTTTCAATTGAATTGGGCCTCCCATATTTGGTACCAGGAGGCGGGCAGTAGTTCCTTTGGTGGTACAAATCACTCCGTACGCTAGAAGAAAAAGAATATTCTGTGCTTTATCAGAACTGGCATTTTCAGTTTTTTTAGAGAATAAACATCAGGGCTGCGATGGACTTCACAAAGTTCAACTGGGTGCTGTCTTTGTGTCCCTGTACGACGTCTTCATAGATGAGGACGCCCCCGATTCAATCCACGTGATCCCGTGGGATCTTGGGCGGGGCGGGGGGGGGGGGGTGGGGGGGGGAGGTTAATGTGCTTTTGAAAAGGTTGAGGGCGTGGGTTTTGCAGGTTGGATCACGTCCAAGGTGGTGGGCCCCTTCAAGGGAGGTCTCGGCACGTGGGGCTGGTGACCTAATTGGGCCTAATTTGACCATTATAATGATGGACGTTATGGCATTCTAGACTGCGTCTGCTGCAAGCACACACCGTCCACGCTGCTCGAGGGTGGTGCGACAGTGTTCCTCTGACAGTTTTCAATCGAGTCAAATGCGGAAATCGGCACTCGGGGGCTGGTGACGTAATGATGGTGGTGACTACGGCATTCCCGGCAGCGAGTAGAGCAAGCACACTATATAGATGTTTACAGTGCTGATTCATGAACGGTGGAGGCGGCTCTTGCGGCTGGGGACATTGATAATGTAGATTCGGATACGTACACGGTAGTTTAGACTGAGGACACTAATGGTGTAAATGCGTATGCAATATTTTAGACTGCAAGTGGAGCAAGCGCAAGTTGCACCCTATCCAAATATATACATGGGTTAATACGGGTCTTGTATACACCCCGTAGCCGCGATAACGAAACTTTTCCTGCGCTTACATGAGCTTCACGTGAGCGGGATCCAGCTTCAGAAAAAGTGTGAAGTGTGCATGACCCGGCCGGCACACGCGGCGAAAATACGACGTAAGTACCACATGTGCATGTGCACACATCCCGCTTTGCCGGGGGTAAAGGAGGTGGGGAACTGTTGGGGCGGGCGGCCACAGAAACTGCTGGACCTCCACCGAACCTGGTCCTGATCGCTCCCCTCAGAAACGGTGCCCGAAATCTCTGAGCCGTTCTCGGATGCGCATAACAGATCCCTCGCTGTGATTCGTGCTGTCGTGTGGAGGATGTTTGTGTCCCTAACCATATTGCCTACAGGCTAGTTGATCAAAGCATAGGGTAGTTGAACAAACATTCAAGAGCTGAGTGGTTGGTTATGTGCATAGTTTGCTGAAGTATGTCCAGCTAGCCTGGGCGGGCGGGCCATGAGTGGGCCACTGCTGTGTCTCCATGTAACCCCCGGTATCAACTGGTAGAAGTGGTGAGTCGGTACCAGATGCCGATCGCTTCTTGTCAAATCGGTACCAGATGCAGATTGCTTCTTGTCAAATCGGTGCCAGATTCTGATTGCTTCTTGTCAAATCGGTACCAGATTCCGATTGCTTCTTGTTTAAGGGGTCCTACGATGCCCCTGCAAGCTCCAAACCCCTTTCTGTGGAGCATGCTCTGTAATAACATTACTAATATATATGCATATGTGCCTTGCAGAAAGCCTCCTGCATCTCATTTCTTTGGTATAATATGTCCTGTGAAGAATCCTGAGACTGATATATTCCACTTTTGCTTTTAATACACGTCCTTGAAAGAATCTGCAGGCCGGTGCTCTGTTTGGCCAGCCCCTCCTCAAACAGGATGATGTGGTCAGCGCCCTGATTGAGCTGCGGGCTGGTCAGTTTTTTGATTCGATAGGATGGAGTTGATCTGTGGAGCATGCCGGGTCGGGCTGGGTTGCGTATGGACCTTGTCAGATGCGGGCCTGTCTGAGAACATGCAAAGTGTAGACTATTTATTTGACATGCAAAGTGTAGACTATTTAGTATCAAGAGTGAAGCTTATCATAACCGCACACCATAAATCGTACATGCGGGAACGCAGAATCTAGGGGCCGAAACCAAGGGGGGAGGTTTGTGGTGAAAGGCCAAGGGACAGAGAGCCAGAAAGAGGTATAGAGAAAGAAAAAGAGAGGGGGGGGGGAAGAGAGAGAGAGAGAGAGAGAGAGAGAGAGATAGAGAGAGAGAGAGAGAGAGAGAGAGAGAGAGAGAGAGAGAGAGAGAGAGAGAGAGAGAGAGAGAGAGAGAGAGAGAGGAGAGAGAGAGAGGGGGGGGGGGGGGGGGGGGAGAGAGAGAGAGAGAGAGAGAGAGAGAGAGAGAGAGAGAGAGAGAGAGAGAGAGAGAGAGAGAGAGAGAGAGAGAGAGAAGGGGGAGGGGAAGGGGGGGGGGGAGAGAGAGAGAGAGAGAGAGAGAGAGAGAGAGAGAGAGAGAGAGAGAGAGAGAGAGAGAGAGAGAGAGAGAGAGAGAGAGAGAGAGAGAGAGAGAGAGAGAGAGAGACTGACTGACTGTGTGAAAGAGGGGGGGGGGAATTATTTATACATGTAGAGGTCCTGTATGCAGCGGCATCGGATCAAGCCATTCTAGTTGAGAGCTCTGTGGGCAGAGGCCCTCGAAGATGCCTCTGCTGGAGGGTTAAACAGAGAAAAGGGAGAGGGGGAGGGCATCCGACTTGTCACCTGTGTGGTAGAAGTGAGTGTGTGTGTGTGTGTGTGTGTGTGTGTGTGTGTGTGTGTGTGTGTGTGTGTGTGTGGTGTGTGTGTGTGTGTGTGTGTGTGTTTTGCGTTTGTTTTGGGTTCTTTTTCCCCGTTTGGGTTGGGGGTTACCACCTTCCAGGTACCCAAGTCCGTAAGACTTCGTTGTAGGGGCTGCCTGCCTCCGAGGCAAAATTGGATGTATGCCAGCTGGCAAGGAGCTAAGGGCTGGCTTGGTTTGCGGACATGTAAATGCGGTAGGTTGCAAGAACAACTTCACTCCACGGGTCCCCACCGTCTCCTTTGCGGGAGCCACACTATGCAGTACTGAGTCATGATCTGAGAAGCAAGGGCTTCTACTGCAGAAGGAAAAGATATGTCTGGTATCCTATACGTCCAGCCTACCCGACATGTATACACTCATTGGTTTGGCATTTAGAAGGAAGCTCCTTAAGAGTGAAATTTGACTAGGAGCCGCTTGTTCTACATGCTGGTACGCTTAAGTTGGGGGCAATAAGGCCTGTTTTTTAACAGGTACAGTTGATGATGATAAGACATCTCATAAGCTTGATTAGAGCGCGGAAGAAGGGGGGGAGGAGGGAGGGAGGGAGGGAGGGAGGGAGAGAGAGAGAAGAGAGAGAGAGAGAGAGAGAGAGAGAGAGAGAGAGGAGAGAAGAGAGAGAGAGAGAGAAGAGAGGAGAGAGAAGAGAGAGAGAGAGAGAGAGAGAGAGAGAGAGAGAGAGAGAGAGAGAGAGAGGAGAGAGGAGAGGAGGGGGGGGGAGGGAGGGAGGGAGGGAGGGAGGGAGGGAGAGAGAGACGGGGGGATCCCTTAATCCCCAACTCACCCCCCCCCCCCCCAAAAATCCCAAACCAAGCCTATTCCCATACCCCTAAAACATACTGTAGCAACCGTTCTATACCTTAAAAACCTTACCATACACTACACCACAGATGACACCAATAAGCAGAGAAAGTCCACATGTGTACAGTTCTGAATAAGAGAAAGAACTAAATGAACAACGTAGAGGCAGTCAGTCGGCAGTGCGTTCTCCTGACGCCAACGCCCTGAGGCCAACGTTGCAGGAAGTTCGGGCGTTCCAGTAGAACATGCACATGTCCATCTGGTCCACGTGTGCACATGTTGATCTGGGACATGTACCGTCCCGATCACCAAACATTGTTGTTGAACTTTGTCAAAACGAAGCTGTCAAGGTATGATACGTCACTTGTGGTTCCCATATCGTGCTTCATGTAGTTAGAACCGCCTTGGTATCTTGTTTGAGGCAGGATGTGGTCGTGAGAGGATCTGCTATGGCACCGAAATTTCTCAGCGGAGCATTAAGGAAGCCGCAATCCTAACTCATCTCTTGGTGTCAGGCTATATTACGCTACAATATGTGGTGAATGTCGTGGGAAACGGTGCACCTGACCGAGACATTTGGCGAAAGTATTGGAACGATGCTCCGACGCCTGGAGGGACCGCAAGGCGTTTCTTATTGGAATGGGTTCATTGTCCTTGCTTTGATCTGTGAGAATATCGGTGGTCGTTTCCCCTACTGGTCTTTGGTCTGAAAGCTTTCAAGCAGAGTTTTGGCATCCACAGCTTCCGGATTCCACAGCCCTCCGGAGATGTTTCTCTAGCGCTTCGGAGGGAGCTGCATGGCCAAACGACTCCCGAAAATCGATAAGCTTCTGGTGGCCAATCGTGGAGAGATTGCTTGTCGGGTGCTCACGACCGCGAAACGTTTAGGTACGGTTTTCCGTCCTATGCCGCACGTCAGTTTAAAGGAACACTGCTAGGCTATCCCTGAAGACACGGAAACAACAAATGTTGAAGTCTGATCAGGCTTAAAACATTGTTGTTTCTGTGCCTTACTTTGAGGGATACTTGCATGATCTTTCTCTTCACAGATGGCTAGCACATTTCTACTGGAGCCGTAGTATACTCCCCACTGTCATCGTTCCTCCATTCCTTGCCAGCAATCGAACGCCCATGTTCTTATGATCATTAAATTATCATCAAGAGAGTTTTCTACTATGATTTGTGAGAAGACCCGAGCATTCATATTTCCAGCCATTTACGACATAAGGCGGTGTCCCCCTCTCTCTGATCTCTCCTGGGCCCCTTTGTCTCTCACTCTGTGCACCACACAATTTCCAACCCCGTGCTGTTTCCATGTGCAATTGCGAGTGTACCAGGCTGCGGATTGTGTCCACTGGAAAGGCAACCGCGAGATAGAGGGGGGGAGAGAGAGGGAGAGGGGGGGGGAGAGAGAGAGAGAGAGAGAGAGGAGAGAGAGAGAGAGAGAGAGAGAGAGAGAGGAGAGAGAGAGAGAGAGAGAGAGAGAGAGAGAGAGAGAGAGAGAGAAGGGGGGGGGCGGGCTGGGTGCCTCTCCGCCCTCCCATTCTCTCTCCCTCCATCTCCCCCCCCCCTCCCCCCCCCCCCCCCCCCCCCCCCTCTCTCTCTCTCTCTCTCTCTCTCTCTCCGAGTGTGTGTGTGTGTGTGTGTGTGTGTGGCGGCGCGAGACGTGTGTGTGTGTGTGTGTGTGTGTGTGTGTGTGTGGTGTGTGTGTGTGTGTGTGTGTTTGTGTTTGTGTGTGTGTGTGAGGGGAGGGCAGGGGAAGGTCCACTACAATCTGCATGTCCTGCTCCTTCCAGACTTTTGGTAAGGCGAGGGCAGCTGAATCCAGGTAAACAATACATAGATTCAGCTGCCCTCGCCTTACTTCAGCCAAAATGAGCAGGACAGCAGGCCGAGGGGGTGGCGGGGTTGCGGGGGCAGGCATCCCCACAGTGGCAGTATACAGCGAAGCAGACAGGGGGGCCAAGCACACCTCCTTGGCGGATGAGGCCTTTTGCATCGGGCCCCCTCCCGCCCCCCTCAGTTATCTCCGGGGTGATGCCATATTGGAGGCATGTTTCTCCCTTCCAATGGATCCATCTGCTCCCCTTCCCCTTCCTCAAATTGCCCGCGCGCCGCGCGGCTCACACACACACACACACACACACACACACACACACACACACACACCACACACACACACGCACACACACACACGCACACAGACACACACACACACACACACACACACACACACACAGAGGGGCGGGGGGAGAGAGGGGGGCGTGAGGGACTTGCGCAGTCGACGGACGGAGAGAAGGGAGCGGAGGGGGGTGAGGGGAAATGACGTAGAGTTCTACGCCATTTCCCCTCACCCCCCTGCGCGTTTTGGCGTTGAGTGGAAAGAGAGCACTGGGAGACGGCATCACATCGCTCATGAAGACTGAACTGTGCTACTTAGTTGTATGCGCTGGAGCGATAGAGACTGTGTGTGTGTGTGTGTGTGTGTGTGTGTGTGTGTGTGTGTGTGTGTGTGTGTGTGTGTGTGCCTCTCTCCCCCTCCCCCCTTCCTGTGTGTGTGTGTGTGTGTGTGTGTGTGTGTGTGTGTGTGTGTGTGTGTGTGTGTGTGTGTGTGTGTGCGCCTCTCTCTGTGATTGTGTGTGTGTGTGTGTGTGTGTGAGTGAGTGAGAGAGAGAGAGAGGGGGGGGAGGGAGAGGGAGGGAGGGAGCGAGAGAGAGAGAGAGAGAGGGAGAGAGAGAGAGAGAGAGAGAGAGAGAGAGAGAGAGAGAGAGAGAGGGAGGAGAGGAGGGAGGGAGGGAGGGAGGGGGAGGGAGGGGGGGGGGGGGGGGAGGGAGGGGGGAGGGAGGAGGGGGAGGAGGAGGAGAGGAGAGAGAGAGAGAGAAGAGAGAGAGAGAGAGAGAGAGAGAGAGAGAAGAGAGAGAGAGGAGAGAGCGTGCGTCTCTCTCCTTCTCTCTCTCTCTCTCTCTCTCTCTCTCTCTCTCTCTCCTCTCTCTCTCTCTCTCCTCTCTCTCTCTCTCTCTCTCCTCCCCTCCCTCCCCCCCTCTCCCTCCCCCCCCCTCCTCTCTCTCTCCTCCTCTCTCTCCTCCTCTCTCCCTCTCCTCCCTCTCTCTCTCCTCTCTCTCCTCTCTCTCTCTCTCTCTCTCTCTCTCCTCTCTCTCTCTCTCTCTCTCCTCTCTCTCTCTCTCTCTCTCTCTCTCTCTCTCTCTCTCTCTCTCTCTCTCTCTCTCTCTCTCTCTCTCTCTCTCTTCTCTCTCTCTCCCTCTCCCCCCCCCGCCCCCGGCTCCCCCTCCTCTCTCTCTCTCTCATCCATCTCCCCTCTCCGCCCCCCCCCCCCCACACACACACACACACACACACACCCACAAACACACACACTTACCAGCCGCATTGTACCCCACTCTCAGCAAGCCTTGTAAATGCCAGCAACAGCCATTCTGGAGCTGTTGCCCTTGCACATCTCACCTTGTGTGGGCTGTCCAGGTGAAGGATTGTTAAAGTGGTGTTGAAATGTTCTGATCCAGCCATGAAACGATCTAAAAACTTAGATGCTTAAAGATGTTTAAATGTTCTGGACCTGCAAAACATGACAGATGTGATCAGTTTGGGCTTCTGTGGCGGTTGACAACTGATAGATGCTGTGGTGGCTGACAACTGATGATGCTGTGGTGGTTGATAACTGATGATGCTGTGGTGGTTGGCAAGTGTTGATCGATGGTGGTTGACAAGTGTTGATGCGTGGTCACTGACAACCAGAATGCTGTGATAGTTGGCTACTAATGATGCTCTAGTAACTGGTAACAGATAGTACTGTGCTGGTAGACAATGGTTGATCCTGTGGTGCAAAAGGGGTCCCGTCACGCCCAATGTCGCGTGCCTCATGCTTCCCTCAATGCTCTCCAGGGGTTCACGATCCTGTGCGAACACGCACTGCAGTCGTCATGAATGATGTTGTCATAAATGATATTCATGAGGACATGGAGTCTCTCCTAGGCCGCAAAACCTTGAGACTTGGCAGTGACAGCGAAAACCCGTGACATGAGAAGGAGAAGAAGATCGTAGATAAAAGAAATTACAGGCTTCTGTTTCGGGGGCTTGTGCAGGTGGCCAAGCGGACAGGAGCCTCCGCCATCCATCCAGGATACGGTTTCCTGTCTGAAAACGCGGGATTTGCCAGGTTGTGCCAAGATAATGGCATATCCTTTGTCGGCCCGCCTGCCTCTGCCATTGCGGCTATGGGTCTGCCCCCGTTGCCCTCCGACTTTGATATCTTCATCGGATCACAAGCTTGTGACCTTTGGCTTTCCCGTTTCTGACCCTCGTTTGGTAGTTCTTTGTCCTTGCTGCGAATGCAAGTCTTGTGATGCATGTACACACCGTGGCTTTGGAATTTGGCTGATGCTAGCGTCTCTTGAGGGTACTACGAATGCTGGGGGGATGTTGACTAGGGTGCAGTATCCGTACGAAAATGGGGAAGTTAAGGGGCAAGAAGTCGAGGAGGAGGAGGAGGAGGAGGAGGAGGAGGAGGAGGAGGAGGAGGGATGTGAAAATGAGTTGCAACGTGGAAGAAGGCATGGAAAAAGAGGGGTAGGGAGGCAGGAGGGGTTTGCTTGCTCCTCCGGTTCCTTATGCTGGCCCTGTACAGCATGTACAGCCTGGGAAACTGCAAATGGGCTGTACAGGATGTACAGCCTGGGAAACTACGGGTGAGCTGTACAGTGTGGGAAGCTGCAAGTGGGCTCCCACAGCCTGGGACATTACAAGTGGGCTGTACGGGATCATTATTTGCGTATACTACTGATTTTGGGAAGGACAGCAGAAGAGTGTGGCATGTGAAAGTACATCGATCGTGTGCTGGGCAGGGGATAAAAGCCAGGCCAAGGCCATGATGGCAGCGGCTGGGGTACCTGTGGTCCCCGGGTACCATGGAGAGGACCAGACGGAGGAGCTGCTTGTGTTTGAGGCCGCCAAAATAGGCTACCCTCTGTTGGTTAAGGCAACCCTGGGGTGGTGGGAAGGGCATGAAGTTGGCCACCTCCAAGGAAGAGTTTCAGGTGCCGTTTGCCCCCCCACCCCTTCCTCACCCCCACCCATAACCCCTTCCCTCCCCCCACCCACAAGCGCTTCCGTCCGCCCACCCACAAGCGGTTCCCTCACCCCATCCACAAGCCCTTCCCTCCCCTCGACCACAAGCGCTTCCGTCCCCCCACCCACAAGCGCTTCCCTCACCCCACCCACAAGCCCTTCCCTCGCCGCACCCACAAGTCCTTCCCTTTCCCGCACCCACCAACAAGCTGTAATGTCTCCATATGTGTAATGTGTTTGGTTTGTAGGCCTCTTTTCTAATACGCTGCGCATTCCTGCCCATGCACTTGCTCATGCAGCTGCATGCGTGCACGTGTGAGTGTGTGTACGCACGCACACAGGCACACACACACACACACACACACACACACACACACACACACACACACACACACACACACACACAGACACACACGCACGCACGCACGCGCGCGCGCACGCGCACACACACACACACACACACACACACAAAGAGAGGGGGGGAAGGGAGGGAGGGAGAGTGTGAGTGAGTGTGTTAAGTTTGTGAGGGTAATAAGAGATTGGGGCCAGGGTATCTCCCCACCGCCTATCCCTTCACCGCCCATGAAACCCCCACCGTCCTCCCACCTCCTAACCCCCCACTTCTTATCCCCCACCCTGCCAATCCCCCCATGGCCTGTTCCGCCCCGCCCCCCCCCCCCCCCCACACACACACACACACACACACACACACATTGCCCATATCCCTAGAGCCTCTGCCCTCCATAGCTTATTATTCCCCCACAGCTTATTATTCCTCCACAGCTTATTATCCCCCCACAGCTTAGAATTCCCCCACAGCTTATTATTCCCCCACAGCTTATTATTTCCCCACAGCTTGTTCTTCCCCCATAGCTTACTATGCCCCACCCCCCATCCCCTGCCACAGCTTATCCCCCACTGCGAATCCCCCCACCGTCAATCCCCCCAGATGCCAATCGCCCACCACCTATCGCCCCCCCCCTCCACTGCCTATTCCCCCCACCGCCTACTACCCAACCGCCCATTTCCCAACTGCCTACTCCCCAGGCTTCTCTGTCGAGGTCCGGGGCATCTGGCCCCCACAAGCTTTGTCTGGGTTTGAATATTGTGGGGGCAGCAGGAGGCTCTCAGTTCGGCAAAGAGAGAAGCCGCCGGCGCCTTTGGGGACGACCGCGTACTGCTGGAGCGCTTCATCGCGCGCCCGCGCCACATTGAGGTACAGGTGCTTGCAGATACCCATGGTACCGCCTTGTACCTCTTTGAGCGGGACTGTAGCGTTCAACGGCGCCACCAAAAGGTACTCCACGTCCTCTCTTCTCCCCCCCCCCCCCGGGGGGTCACTGCTTCTTGTGTCTAAGTGGGTTCGAAGGTTTCCAGTTGGGCAACACGTTGTGAATTCTCTGTCGTGACTCACGCCTGCCAACTGTCTGTCATGGCTCATATCTCTGCCAAAACCTCTGTCGTGGCTTTGGTGTCTGCCAACTATCTGGCATGGCTTACACCTGCGACAGAGAGAGGGGGACGGGGAGTGGAGAGAGAGAGAGAGAGAGAAGAGAGAGAGAGAGAGAGAGAGAGAGAGAGAGAGAGAGAGAGGAGAGAGAGAGAGAGAGAGAGAGAGAGAGAGAGAGAGAGAGGAGAGAGGGGGGGGGGGGGGAGGGAGGGAGGGAGGGAGGGAGGGAGGGAGGGAGGGAGGGAGGGAGGGAGGAGGGAGGGAGGGAGGGAGGGAGGGAGGGAGGGAGGGAGGGAGGGAGAGAGGGCGGGGGGGGAGGGAGGGAGGGAGGGAGGGAGGGAGGGAGGGAGGGAGGGAGAGGGAGGGAGGGGAGGGAGCCGCCAAACGTTTGTTGTAGCTCACGTGTATGCCAACTCTCTGTCGTGGCTGCGAAGGTGATCGAGGAGGCACCGGCGCCAGGAGTGTCGGAGGAATTCCGTCGGAGCATCGGAGAGTCCGCCGTCGCGGCCGCTCGGGCTGTCGGATACACGAATGCCGGCACAGTCGAGTTCATCGTGGACACTGACACCGGCGACTACTTCTTCATGGAGATGAACACCCGCTTGCAGGTACCAGCACAGCCGCCCGCTCCCTGGTGTTTGATATACAACGCCCGCCCCCCTCCCCTTCTCTCTCTCTCCCCCCCTCTCTCCCCCCCCCCTCTCTCTCTCTCTCTCTCTCTCTCTCTCTCTCTCTCTCTCCCTCCCTCTCTCCCTCTCTCTCTCTCTCTCTTCCCCCCCTCCTTACCGAGCAGGTGGCAGATGACAAATACGGCAGGTGTGCTGACTCACTAGTAGGCGCAACTCAACAGGAGTTTGTCCTCATTCTGACCCTCCACATCTGGCGTGCCGGCAAACCCCAGCGAGCCCTCTGTCTGCATGACCTGTTTGTCGTCACATGGGTTTGCGCATCCCGCCCGATCGCTGAGCTGCTGGATGTCAGAGCTCTGTGAGAATGCGCGCACGCGCGCGCGCGCGCGTGTGTGTGTGTGTGTGTGTGTGTGTGTGTGTGTGTGTGTGTTTGTGTGTGTGTGTGTGTGTGTGTGTATGTGTGTGTGTGTGTGTGTGTGTGTGTGCGTGCGCGCGCGCGCCCATGTGTGTGTGTGTGTGTGTGTGTGTGTGTGTGTGTGTGTGTGTGTGTGTGCGCGCGCGCACACACGGGCGTGCGCGCGCGCGCCCATGGCTTTGTGATGTTGGGGATTTTGGAGAAGTTCATCAGTTGTGGTTGTGTGCGAACACAGACGCGAGCACCCTTCAGGTTTTGTCTGGGGAATGGCTTGCAAAGCCTGGCGCACCTCTAAATCACATTTATACGTTTACTGTGCGTAAAAGATTGAGCTGTACCTGCTGCAGTGGCAGAATGCGCCAAAGGTGTCAGGCTTGAGCCTGCAAAACAGTAAAGGGAACCTCACAAATTGTTCTTTTCCTTTTTTTCCCCTTTTTTTCTTGGGGGGGGGACTAAAATCCCCTCAAGTGATTTTCAGACCTTATTTATGCGCCTCTCTTAACAGTGCCAGGACTTTCTGTTTCCCTCGTCCGTGCTTAAGGCGGTGCTGTGTTTGCCTGGGCTGCATGGCTGGCTCTGATTGCGGGATCAGACCAGGGCAGTCTTTGTGTCACGTGACCCATGTGACGTTGGGGCCAGGTGGAGCACCCAGTAACGGAGATGGTGACCGGCTTGGACCTGGTTGAGCTTCAGCTGCGAGTGGCGGCGGGGGAGGCCCTCTCAATGACCCAGAACCATCTTCGTCTGCAGGTACAGTCCCCCACCCTTCTCTCCTACCCCCAAGCAACTAGAACGATCTCCGTCCCTTACCCATCTCTCATGCCCCCAAGCAACTAATCCGATCTCCGTCTTTCGGTACAGTCCCCCACTCATCTCCCTTATCCCCAAGCAAGCTGAGCTTGACCCTGGTCTACGCACCCTTTGGATTCTTGAGCAGGTGTGACTCTGTAGTCAATCAAACACCATTCAGAATGAGAACCACCTCCGTCTGTAGGTACGGTGCCCCACCCATGTTGGAGCATACTTCAGTACATCAGAGTACCGCAATGGGACTCGCGTGGGAGGGGAGCTGAGATAGGCACGTGAGGATGAAGGGGAGGATGGTGTGACAGGGGCATGC
>KV908387.1:583523-604443 GCA_002005505.1 Botryococcus braunii
AAGTCACGAGTGGTGCACAAGTAGCACGGAATAAAGGGGCACAAAGCCCCTGAACCCAGCCCAGGAGTGGGCAAGGGCCCCAAAGGGGCCAAGACAAAAACCTAAGGCTGAAACTGAAAACAATCATAAATGAAGTTAACCGCAGACGGAAGGTCAGGTTGCCAGACGAACTGATGTAACAACCGAAAGGGGGAATGAAAAAGATGGGGATAACGGTCCTAGCCCATCGGCAACGTCAGCGTAAATGCACTACAGATGGTCACGTGATAGCGTACACAGTAAGCTGCCTAAAACTGCGGCGCCAGGCAAGGGTGAGGACTTGAAGGCTCGGACACAAAAGAAATCGACTGTAAGCCTTATTTTGGTATTTGAAAGAGGATAGCATACCCCGGGTTGGTTGCCCAGCTTATTTGTTGACCCACCCACCCGCCCTGGGAGATTTAATATTAATTGGGGTTAATCAGGCGCTAGTTGCGCATGCAGACCTTGTCTGGTTTTCTACGCATCGGAGGGTGAGCTTTGCGATTGCCCGGGCCGTTGGGCGGCAGTTGGCTGCGAAGCTCCCCTTTTTTTTGGGGGGGGGGGGGGGGGGCGGGGGTTGACGTTCGATTTCAGGGTTGTGCGGCTTTTGTGGTGAGGGGTGTGTGATTTCCTCTTATGTAATTCCAATATTAAAGAGTGAAGCCTATCCTAACCGAATACCATAAATCCATCATGCAGGGACCCGAAATCTAGGGGCCAAGTATTTAAGGTAACAACGAGAGGGAAAGAGAGAGAGTGAGCCCACAGTCTACACATCACTCGGAACATTATGTAAACTGTACCATCGGCCGTTTGGAAAACCTTCGGAAACATTCTCGCAAGACCAGGAAACACATTAGAGAGGCTTCCGAAGCCAAATGGTGGTGTTTTAGGGCTTAGGGTTGACGTTCCGAAGCCTTAGCTTTATTATTCCGACTTTTAGCTTTGCGATATTACGTAATTTTAGTCACAGGTCGGATGATCTGTAGACTGGGCGGTGAGTGAGAGGGGGGGGGGGGGGTGTGATTTGTAGGGAAGAGCGCGTAATCCCTGCCCGCCAGCGCACTGCGCGTCAACCCTGCAGCTGTCTGGGCCAGGGCCCATTACCTAGAGCCGCTGACAAGGCCCAAGGCAAGGGAACACGATAGTACTCTCGATGCGTATCATGCCCCTTGTGACTTGACAGTTGTTATCTCTTGGTCATCAGGTAGATTGATATATTAGATCACACCAAAGCAAATTACTGATATATTTCACTTTTCCCTTTTAATGAGATTGAACCAGACGCGATTTCGATGAGACGTTGACCAGATGAGACTGAGGTATCGGATCGAATCGAATCGGATCGACTTGAATCGAATCGAGATTTTGGTTGAACTTTTCTTCGATCGCACGCGATCTGGGATCTGCGATGACATATCATTTGTTACTGTTGGCTGCCTTGGCAGTGCACGGGTTCCCAGGACCCCCCAACCTCCCCCCTCCCCCTCTCCTTCCCTTCCTCTTTCCTCCCTCATTTTCTTCAGGCAGAGGTATTGAAGGAGGCAAGCACAGGCGGAGAAAATAAGTAGAGGTTTGGGGTAGATGTCTAAGATGGATGTAGGGAAGAACTTCGTATCCTCGCGGCACACTGGTTCAGTTGCTGTGTGGCAAGGCCTGTGTTGGGCTCCAACAAGTTTTGTTAGAAGCTGCTTGTTCACACTGCGTACTTCCACACTCGTTGGTGCGTGGGCAGAAACTCTCCCAAACGACGACTCCTGCAAGCGCCGGCCAGCAATTTGCAGGAGTCCATATGGGCGGTTTTCGGCTTCACTGCAATACAGCCTCTTTCCTGAAGAAGCGTGAGAAACGGTGACCTGCACGGTGATCCTATAACACACAACATAGGAACGTAAGTGGAAAAGTACACTGCAATATGTACCCATCTACAATATCACTACAATATATACCTATCTTCCAAAACATGCCATCAGTGCTTCTACAGCAGTCGGCAGACGCCGCAGCGAGGCTCACACAGCGAGGGGCAAGCGATCCAAAATCGAAGGGCCGTCACCGTCCAAGGGTAACTGCAACACGTTATGTATTGCCTGGTACCGTGTCACGTCTCTGAGGTGCGTACTGTCTGTTTGAATTGACAACACACGATGGTGACTGCTGTTTTTCACTTTCTCCCTTTAAGCGGTTTTGCACAGCACGAAACGAGCGCTTGATACACTGATACCCAACCCCGACCATGCAAGGTCCTGCGGTACCAAACTGCGGGGGTTCTAAAAGAGGACCAACTTCGTCAATGCAGCACGACAAATGGCAATGACTCTCCCAAGACCAGAGGAGGTTCCAATAGTGCAACCTTCGTCGTGTGGCATGACGTCGTTGGCAGCCCGTAGCACAACAAAGGCACCATCTACGCTAGATCTAGATTCTTCCCTGCAGAAGCAGGGCATAGCCACCGTGTCAAACCGTGTCCATTTCATGGCCACCGTGTCAAACCGTGTCCACTTCATAGCCACCGTGTCAGACCGTGTCCACTTCATGGCCACAAACCAGCTTGGCGGCCCAACTGCCAGCTAAACCTAACCCATCAAATTCCCTATGACGAAATCCCTTTTCCTTTTGGCTGAAGTTGCATATCGCTGCCCCTATCCAGCCTTCGGTTTCCCTAAATAGAGAACGCAGGTCTTCAAGGACTCCTGGAGGGGGGCAGCAATGCGCTAGCGACGAAGGCTAGCGGTACACGACAGGCGCTAGCGGTACATTACCCCTGTGTCGTCCCTCATACTCAGCCTCAGGGGCGACTTTGGATTTGCACAAACACCCACTGGTATGCGCGTGGTGTACGGTTCGAATGCATTCCACTTCGTATCTTAAAAAGTAGCTGGCTACCTTTCAGACCTACACGCTCGCACTTCCTACTTCTCCAACGTTCCTCTCTGTCCCACCGAGGCATGCGTGCGTTACACGGCCCCGATGGGCACCAGAAGGAAAGACAGTCCATGTCATGGCACAACGGCAGTGTCACACATGACGAAATTCTGTTACTGATGGGAAATAACCGCAGCCGTCACTGTAGTACGCAAATGACTGCAGTGTTTCAGAAACAAAAACGCCGCGCAGGCCTTTGCCTGATTCCATCTTGACTTTGGGGCAGTCCGTGTCATTTAAGGACAGCTTAGATGACAGAAAAAATGCCATGAAATATTGGGAGTCCCAGAAACAAAGAAACATTCATGGGGCTTTTGCTGGATCAGCTCGTTGATCGCAATTCTGACAGCCCCATTAAGAAGCAGCACCACTGGGTGAACCATGACAGCTGCAAACAAATTTCGTGCCGAGCTGGCAGCTATGAGGGAGCCCGGGCTGAAGAGGGTCGTCAGTTATAGGGCCCAAACATTAAATGCAAGTCTCAACGCGTACACCGCTTGCCTTTCCCCCCTAGGGATCCATGAACAGGTTTTCGCACATGAAGAACAGCCTCCACGCACAATACGTCCGGACCAGGAAGCTGCCTGCAAACAAAACTCTGAAAACGATAGCATACGTCTAAAGAAAAACGATAGCTTGCGTCTCAAGAACAACAATAGCTTAGGGAGTCTGGAAATTGCCAGCAAACAGACTCTTGGAGCCGACAGCTTACCGAGCCTTCCCCCCCCCCCCCCCCCAATACAGCCAAGCCGGTTGAAACATGCGGTTCGAATATGCTTCACTTGGAAGTCTTAATTCCACTGTCAACACTAAAAACATCCCAGGCACCGCCCAAGACCTGCCATGGGTACAAGAATTCGCAAAAAACGGAGCAGGGGTCCCCGCCGTTCTCTTTCATTTTGAAAGGCTGTGGCCTCGTCCGCTATGCAGCAGCGCTCATTTGCTGAGCCTGCTGGCGTGGCGCTCTACGAGGTCTCCCCCGGAGCGGCCATGCATATGGGGGAATACACCGGAATAGGCCTGATAATACATCGCGCTAGGCTTGCACCAGCCACGCAAAAGATCGGCTCTCGGGCCGCAAAAATGGCCCATAAAAGTTTTCGCTCTGACGACTTATTTTAAAAGCTTCCCAAGCTTTGGGGACCGCAATTATTCCGACCGAAAGGCCGGCATGCCCCTGCCCTGCAAATTTCTTCTCGAAAAGACCCTCATCACTCCTGCTGTAGCAGGAGTTTACTAGCTGGTAGAACCCTTTGGAGGGTGGATATGCACATCACGGACACTCTTCTTCTCGTAATTACTATATAGAGTGGACAAATTGAATGACCTCTACCTCGGATTTGCACAGTCACATCCCCTCCCTCAGGTGGAGACATGAGTGGCAGGAAGTACCGCACCCGCCCGAGCAGCCTCCTCACGGGAGGCCCCTAACATCTGATAGCTTTTACCATACCAACGACACTGGTCGCAACCAACGACCCCTAGTTGCCTGCCACGTGCCTGACAACGTTTTCTGCCACGCTCCCCAAGTGAGTCGCTACAAGAACTTCGCGGGAAAATACCCTCACGCTTCTCTATGAAGAGGCGACAAAGGGGAATAAAAAGAAAGACGAAAAAAAAAAAGAAAAAAAAAAAAAAAAGAAAAGAAAACCCTCTGAAAATCCCAGTTGTGGAAGCCGCCACAGATCGATCCTGGGGCATTGATCAGTTGACGTTGGCATCAATGTCCACCCTGACCTGCACAGGGGCCCGACACTTTCTGCCACTTTTTGTCGTACACAAGGGCGCCAGCCCCTGACTCCTTTTAGAACCAAGCCACCATTCGTAGTCCAAAGTCCCAGAACCTTTCACGTTCAATTCCCTCACGACCAAGGCCCAGGCAAACGCCCCGAACCTGCCTACTTTGTTTGATTTCAACAGAGGCTCTGGGTCCCCATGACAGTGCACAAGGGCGAAGAGAGAGGAGCGAAGCCCACCACACCCACGGCCCCCACAATCAGTAAGCCCATATCCCCCACATTCCAAAACACGTCCTGATTGACCAAAGCACGTCCTATTCGACCAAAGCACCTCATAATCGCCCCCGCCAATTTACATAGCCTCTGCAAAGGCTGATGTATGCTGCAAGCGGGTTTTGCACGCCACCGCCCCGACATGCATACGCTTGCCTAAAACCCCGCAGTTGCATAAAACCCCAAGTAGACAGTCACGACCGTAATCAATATAAATAAATGCTTTGATTGGAATGCCAGTAACGCTCTCCCCCCGCGATACTGAAACCGTCTGTCTAGCCCTGCAGCTAGAACGTACATTCACCTGCACATGCACGACCGGGAAACAGATTGGAGAACGGATCACAGATTCCCTATGAGGGTGTCAAGTTAAACACTGTTTAACTGCCGGTTTTCAGGTCTTGCTGGTGGAGGGTGTGACATCAGATTTACCTCCCAGCCCAATAGGACTCGAAAGAGATTACTGGCAGAATTGTGCCTGAGGCCTGCTTTGGTCATGTCTCATCATCTGTCAAGCCACCTGGCCTTTTGCCCCAGCCAGGATGATGAGATGCAGAATCACGTGACTGCACCCTGCACACCCCTACACTCGCCCTCTAGTGTTATGGCGAGTACAGGGCCGATACTCACGTCCTGTGATGTAATCAATCACAGACGAACTTCACAAGACTTGGAGGATGTAAGGTTAGCGCCACACTAGCTAGCCGCCAAAAGCAATGTGCACCATGCTCACACCATCCATAACCTTGAGTGCCCACTTGAGTGTGCCTCACACTTCTCGCATCACCACCCGGTGAGCGCCGACCACGTGCCATGGAGCACTGCCTGAACAGGCAATACATTGGCTTGCCGTCAGGCTTAGATAGGATTCCCCAATTCTATTTCGCACAATGACTCCCCTTGCACCACAACTTTGTGCGATCTGCAGCGGCCTCGGTCCACAGTTCCCAGCCTAGGAGAGTGCCAACCCAATGCAGCACTCGTGCGTGACAGAAATTGTTTCAGTGTATACAGCGACAAGGTGTGCACAGCAGTGACCCCCAGATTGCAACGAAGGGAAAGAGCATCCATGCTCGATTGAGCTGAGCTTGGTCAGATAGCCCACAAGGAGAAATTAGTAGGCGAGCCTCATGTTTTGAGCGCACTTTTGTGCCCGCTCAGCAACGCAAGCCGGCAGCTTTGGGAGATAGGGAACAATCCACTGCTGGAAATAATCCGCTGCTGGAAATAATCCGCTGCTAGAAATAATCCACTGCTGGAAATAATCCACTGCTGGGAATAACCCACTGCTGGGAATAACGCACTGCTAGAAATAATCCACTGCTATAAATAATCCACCGCAGGGAATAATCTACCGCTGGGAATAATCTACGCTGGGAATAATCTACTGCTGGGAATAATCCGCTACATTGGCAAAGCGGCAAGCGCCTGTACCAATCCCCTTCTGAGGATATGGTACAGGATGGAGAGACCGAATCAGCCCAACAAGCTGTGGCAACCCCTTGTAATTGAAAATAACCTCTATCAAGAAGTGCTTACCCTGCAGATCAATTCGCAGTTGACTGGCATGGATAGTGAAACAGCAACGCCATTCAGCAGAACCGCAGTCTGGCACTTGTAGCTTTGTTGCTCCTTCTCGGAAGCCTCGCCCCAAAGTGATTGGCGCAAGACTCCACACCTAGAATACGGCAAGCTCTTGTCGAGCCCGCTCGAGGAAACACCCAAAACCTGGGTCTACGAGCAGTTGCAACACCCAGAAGATGGGTGATTTAACCATTCGGAGAGCTTGACACACGCGGAAGCTAGGGTTCAGGAGCCATACACAAAACCTCCGCCAGCTCGCCTCCCCCCGCAGCCAGTAGTGCACAGAACAGAGCAAGCTAGACATGGACCGCCCCCACCCCATCACGACACCGTGATGGCGCGAAAAACTTCCCCCGTGAGCTGCTCTTCTCCTCCACACCAGCCTTCCAACCGGTCATGGCGAAAGAGGAATCACATCTCGCCATCTCACTTTTCAGATGGCTCGCGGAGCGCCTCGGGGCCCGAATGCTCAGATCTGAACGCCGCCGAACCCGGCCCGCTGCAGGTCGAGCCCGGGATGCGAGCGGGACTCGTGCTGCAGAGGGTCGCCCCCCTCCAGCCCCGACAGAATCGTGGCCACGTCCGGGAGCACCAGGCTGACCGCGGGCGATGCAAGCTGCCCGTCCCCGCCCCGGCTGCCCCAGTGGAGTGGGAGGCCCAACGACATCGAGGAAGGCAGGCTGGCGCCGAAGGGGCGGTCGATGATGGACCACGTCGACGGAAACTCGGAATTGCTGGGAAGCAGCGACGGGAAGCGGCTGAAGTCCATGCGGTCGTTCTGCGCCTGGTACTGCTGGGACGCCATGTCCAGCAGCTGGCTGAGCGTGCTGGTCAGGGGACCTGGCCCCGCGCTGGCGGGGGGAGCGCTGTTGTGGTTTGCGGGCGGGTCGGGCGGGGGCGTCGTGTACGGGCTGGTCCCCGGCGGCGTCGAGTGCGGGAGCTGCGCGTGGTTCCCCGCGGAGGAGGCCGAGTCCTGCTGCCCGCTGCCGCGGCTGGTGGACATCTGCGGGGAGGCCCCGTGCATGTGCCAAGGGGAGTCCGGGTGGGGGATCCCGCCCATTTTGCCGTTCGCAAAGGAGGAAACGGCGGACTCGCGCGCCATCCGCGACAGCTCCGACGCCAAACTAGGCTTCTGGCTCCCCAGGAGGTCCGGCACGGACAGCCCTGCGCCCCCCGCGGCGTCCCCGCGGAAGGCCATCTCGTCCCCGCGAACCGACGAGGAGCCCGGCGTGCCGTGCATGTGCATGGGGGGCGCCGTGCCGGCCTGTACCGGCCCCGCCCGCATGTGGGGGTAGCCCAGGTTGTGCAGGTCGCTCATGGGGCCCCCACCCAACGAGGCACGGCTCGTGGGGGAGAAGTTGCGCGGGTTCGAGGCGCTTCCTGCGGGAGCCGGAGGCCCCGGGGGGCCCGGGTGGTCCTCCCGCTGGGCCGAGGACAGCGGCACCAGCTCCGGCATGTGCCACGCTGGGGCGTCCTCACGGGCGGCGTGCCTGGGCCCGCGTCCCGGTGACACGCTGCCCTGCGCTTTGGGGTTGCTGGTCTGTTCCGCTTGCCTCCGCAGCGCCGCAGCCACGGAGGGTGCTAGGCGGATGGCCGCTGCTTCCTGGAAGAATTCGTCCGGGCTCTGCTGGCCCGTCCGCACGGCAACGACGTTCGCCATCGCCAGGACGTCCGGGTAGTAGGGGCACGTGTTCATGAACACGTGCGCGGCTTGAATAGGCGACAGCACCTGCACGTGCGCACCGCACCCACATCCCCGCTCGGCAATCTTCCGCACACGGGTCCCGCACACACAGGTCCCGCACAGACAGGTCCAGCACCGCAGGTCCCGCACACACAGGTCGCCCATACAGGTCCCACACATGGGTCCAGCACACCGGTGCCGCACACGGGTCCCTTTCACAGGTCCCTCACACAGGACCGCCTGCTGCAGTAAGTCCGGGGTTCGACTCCCTTCTTGCCAAAAACCCCTGAGGATGCACGCACGCACGCAGGGCGCCCCGTGAGAGGGCCGGACAGGCTCACCTCGCGCAGCACGCCGTCTGTGAACGTGCAGAGGTAGGTGTCCTGCCTCTGCAAGTTGTGGGTGAGCTGGTCCATGCCTTGCTTCAGGCTCAGTTGCTCCATCGCTAGGCCCAGCGCGTCCTCGAAGGAGTACTCCAGGTCCTGGCACACCCCCGCCGGTCACTGTGAACGGCCATCCCCTGTTCCCGGGGACTCAAGAAGCTTCCAAGCAAGCGTGCAGTGTGCATGACCCCGCAGCTTTCCTGGACTCCCCCTTGTCCCCGAGGACAAACTAATTCGACAAAAAGTTGGAGGGGGGGGGAGGGAGGGAGAGATGGGCCCCGGGGGGGGGGGGGGGAAGAGATAGAGAGGGGGGGAGTAGGGTAGCGGGAGTGAGAAGCAAAGGAAGGAGGGAAGGCTGGTAGGAAGGGAATCGAAAGCCGGGAAGGAGGGGTGGAAGGAAGTTAGCCAAGGAGGTCAGGCAGGCAGGCAGGGATCCAGAAAGGAAGCATAGAAGGAAGCAAAGGAGGAAGAAGGAAGAAAGGAACGACGGAAGGGGGTTAAGGAAAACAAAAGAAGGACGGAAGGGGAGAAAATAAAACACCCCGGAGGCGGCAAAGGCCACGCTTGACGGGGGGGGGGTGGCGGGGGCAGCACACTATTTCCCAACCCCCAGCATCACATTACATGGGTAAATTGACAACCCTACAACACGCACACCAATAGGATGGATCCATGGAGCTGGGGAGGGGGTGGAAAAAGCAGCAGCCAGCCCAGGCCTGCCCAGCTAGCGATGGGGTGGGGGAGCTGAATGTGGGCGATCAAACTCACTTTGCAATTTGCCATGATGGAATTCCGTTCGTTGGCCAGGAGCGCAACGGTGCACAGGTATGTGGCCCGCATTTCCACCATCCTCTGTTGCTGCTCGGGGGTCAACCTCAGCAGCCCCTGCACGCCGGAGCCGGGCTCACACACATCCACAGACAAACTTGCACATTTGAATCAAGGACTCGTCAGCTCCTGCACTGGCCCTCTGCGGCGTTCCGGGGGGATTCACAGACAAACTGAAGTGTGTGAAGGCCGGAGCCGGGCTCACACACATCCACAAACAAACTTGCACATTGGATCAAGGACTCGTCGACCACTGCACAGGCCCTCTACGGCGCTCGGGGGAATCCGCCCCCCCCCTCCCCCTCCCCACAGCTTTCTGCAAGGAGTCCTGCACAAGCTTTGTGCGGGGCTCGTGGGGATGCACTTTCTGCACAGATTTCTGCGAGGAGGCCTGCACTTGCTTCATGTGGCGCTCGTGGGGATTCCATCCCTGCACAGCGTTCTGCAGACCTTATGAACCCCTTTCCCTCCCTGCACTTGCTTGCTGCAGGGCTGCCAGGGATTGGTACATGCTTGCGAGCAACTCACGCAGCGCACTCCTCACCAAGTGTATGTGGTTTGACCTTTGATTCTCTCCGGGTTTTAGAAAAGGTATCTAATACAGTAAGGTCTGGCCTGTATTTTAAAAAGTAGCTACATGGCATACATTGCGAAGTATATGGACCTACAATTGTCTGGGTATGTTATGTATATAATGCACACCCCTTGTGTGGCTACATGTAAGGACGGCGGCAGGGCAACCCAGGGCGACCCTTTCTGTATGCCTCCAAAGGTCGGGGAGGGTTCTCTGCCGCAGCGAGACGTGGCCTCGAAATGCCACACAGCCAACAGCTTTTGCAAGGAACACGCTACAGGATTCCCCCAGGGAAGGGGGGTGGGGGAAGGGGGGGGGGGGGGAGGAGACAAATCACCTTCTCCGTGCATACAACGCGCTCACGAAAGGGATAACGGTGCCTCCTGGCCCCAGATGGACGTGTGTGTGTGTGTGTGTGTGTGTGTGTGTGTGTGTGTGTGTGTGTATGTGTGTGTGTGTGTGTGTGTGTGTGTGTGGCGTGCCACGTGCTTGCGGCATGCAAACATGCACACATGGACCCTCTTGCACGCGCACACCACACAGATCAAGCTCAGAAAAGCACATGGATGCGGGCCAGCAAGCGCTCACCATCAGCTGCTGATAGTCGACGCCCTTCCCCAGACCCTTAGCCTGTGCCGTGTGGGAGGCGCGTAGCGTGGAGTTGTTCAAGGCGATGAAGCAGCCAAAAGCTGTTGCCTCATTCACAAGTCCCTACGGAACGACATTGCTGACCGGGTCAGTTACAAGTGCTCCAGCAGCCAATCAGCAGCAAAAAAGGACCTTATGAGAAGACGCCTGCCAAGCCATTAGCTTAGCCACAAGGGCATGCCCACGGGAAAGCGCGCGCGCACACACACACACACACACACACACACACACGCACACGCACACACACACACACACACACACACACACACACGCACGCACGCACGCACACACACACACACGCACAGAGAGGGAGAGAGAAAGGGGTAAGAGAGCTCTCTATCTCTCTCGAGTGTGCGTGGGCGCGCGTATGCATGCGTGTCGAGCGCGCATATGCATGCGTGTCGCCCGCCCCCATATGCATGTGCGCCCATATGCATACATGTCTCGCACGAGAGCGCGCGCGCGTGTGTGTGTGTGTGTGTGTGTGTGTGTGTGTGTGTGTGTGTGCGCGCGTGTGTGCGCGTGTGTGTGAGAGTGTGTGAGTGCGTGTGTGTGCGCGCGCACGCCCGCGCGGAATTGTGCCTGTACGCGCATGCGACCCCATGCGATAAGATGCATTAGACCGCATGTGTGAGTGCATCTTGGGCCAATGCTCAGGCACCCCAGGATACCAGCATTAAACAAGTCCACATCAGAAAATCCAGCTCCAACTTTACACTCAGCGCATGCGGTACAGTACGGTACAGTGGTCCATAACCGAAGTCGGAAGTGAGCTCACCCGGATCACACTCAACATGGAATGCCCGGTGCCCCCAGTCCAATCCGTGCTACCCACATTGATAGCTCGCTGGAACGCCTTGCCATACGTCTGTTCCCCACACAGGCAGACACCGTCAAACAAACTTGCCCAGCCGCAGCTCGTACTCTCTCTGGCATTCATGTAATCCGTGTTATTATGTGCCCTTTAGCATTCCTCAACTACACGCCAACATGACGGGATCCAGGGTAAGACACCGGCAAGCACACTCGATTTTATACAACAACAACAACAACAACAACAAATTCCTTGAAACTTCTCTGCGGATTCTGTACCAACTGCCCCAGCACTTCACAACGCAAAGGAGGGGAGAATGCCCCTCAGAAGGCCAGGAATTGGACAGCGTCACGGTGACGAAGGCTACCTCCAGAATGTGCTCGACGTGCCAGGTTGTCATGCTCTGCACGTTCTGCTTCGAGAGCCGCGTGGGGACGCTTTGCCCAGCGCTCAGGACCAGTATGGCATCCTCCTCCAGCATATCGTAACCCTTTGCTGGCACGAACTCCTTGACCGGGCCCAGAGGTGCTGGGTGGCCCCACAGCATCCCATTCAACTTGGACAATTGACTCCCCAGACTGCCTGTGCCAGCCCCTCTCAGTGAAGCACCCAGGCCGCCCCCGCTCTCCTGTATGGCCAGGCTGCCCTCATGCAGCCTCTGGTTTTCAGCCAGCAACGCTTCTTTCTCTTGCATGACTGTCTCCAGCTTCTGCTGCAGTTCATCCGCCTTTTTCTGTGACCCAGCCACACCGCATCCCTTGTAAACTGGCGTGTCTGAACAATGCGCTGCTCCCCCAAAAGTGTGACCTAATTCCTTTCGGGGGGAAAGGGCAAGCCTGACATTACAGGCACCCACTGCTCGAGTAATATATATTGAACGAATACCAAGTATAGCAGGAGCTGATATCTCCGAAATCAAGCCTTGTGCTTCAGGAAAACCACAGAGAACTGTGGAATGGATCTCCTGCGTCATACCCTTGCGCGTTGATGCCGCTTGCTATCCCTCGCAGATTTCGTCTTTGCTGCTGCTAGCTTTTTGTGAAGGTCCCACATCTCAGAACCCGGGGGATAAGCAACGTTGCTTTCCGTTCCGGTGTCAACCCCAGGACTCGAACAGTCATCCTGGAGCGGCATTGCAGCACCTGCAGTCCATCAAGAGCAAAACATGAAATCTTGCGCGATGCATAGCAGGAAAAGATTCGAACACTCAAAAATTGAATCGCAGTCATCTTCCGGGACTTGACGCATACAGAAAACCACCGTGGCGACCACCGACCGTACTTGCAAACACGAAAAAGATTCTGCAACCCTCATGTCAACGAAAACTCTACAGTAAGTATCTCGTCTCCAGGAAAAACCTTGTGACGGACTCTGGTGCCGTTGTCAGTGCACAGCAGGTACAGCCTCCTCCCGCAGTCCTCGCCTTTCAAAAAGATGCCCGTCCTTCAACGTGACAGTTTTTCAATAGATTTCTGATGCATGCATGCAACGGATAACTTAAAATTGCCCTCAACCTCCTCAGGACGTCCCGTAGGGGGTTTCAGTTCTGATCTCCTTCAGTAAAGAACACAACATTCGAGTACCAATCCTGCATTGCCACCCCTGAGCCTGAAGACACCACTACGGCAACCTAAAATTGCTGACACACGGCCCGCCTTGCTGATGGTAGGAATCGGGATCCAGAATGCGGAGCTCCTGGAACGATATGATAGTTTCCAGCGCATTTGACACTTTACGCTTTCATCACGCGATGCGGATTTCCACCCCCATGGGGCATGAAGGTCCCCCCGTTTAAGTGTAAAGATTGCGCCACGTATACGGCACCCTTCGGCCGTAAACCGAATCTTTCCGAATCCCCACGCTGGGAGGCCCTATGCCGTGTACAGCGCAGTGCGAACCCCCTTGGAACCTACCATCTTCCTGAAGGAAGCGCAGGAAGTAGAAGCTCAAAACAAGCAAACCAGCCATGCTGTCTTTTTGTCGCGTCAGCAACCGCCGGTGGCCTTCCAAGCATTCGCTTTTGAAACATTTGCAGGGTTGCACGCTGATGCGCTGGCCTTGTTGTAGAGGCTCCAGGGCTTTTGAACCAGGCCATCATTGCTCAAGAAGATGTGGAGGGATCTTTTGTTATTGGACGGGTCCGTTTCATTATTGCGTGCCGCCGTGGGTCGCCAGCTGGCCGCTCACCGGGTGTGACTTATAGCTTGAAACATTTGGGTTTGGTCCTCGAACATTGAGCCAGTCTTTTTTATTCCACTCTTGTAAAAGCAGAAGTTACATCTGTCCAGCCACTAGGGCATGATGAGATGTCCACAAAACACACACAAGCCGAAACTATGAAGAACGGACCACAAGTGGTGGCCAAACGAAGATCAAAAACACGACGGAGCAAACGAAATGGGGAAGGGGGGGGGGGTAAGGGGGGCAGCCACAAACGTGGCTGCGGCCAAGTCACGGTAGCCGGCGTAAATCAGCACGAGCCTGGAATGCATCCGAGATAAAGGAGACAACCGCACGCACGTCAGCGTGCCAAATGAACTGCCGAAGAGACCTAGAAGGAGCAACAAACAACTGGGGGTAACGGTCCCGCACCGCGGTAAGAGCGGGACAGTGAAAGACAAAGTGGGTTCATCACCCACAGCGGAACCACACATATCACACAGGCACTGAAGGCGCGGAAGCCGGTGTCTGCGGCCCATGTCAATGGGAAGGCCTTGAACACCAAGACGAAACCTGAGAAAGAGCCGGACCTTGGCAACATCAAGAGACAGATAAAAGAGCGCTGAGCCTTAGTAGGGCGCGCAAACCACCGCACATAAGTACATAGCTGGGGACCAGTAGGGGCTAACCGAGGGGAGACATGGAGAGAGGCCACAGGGAGGGTATTAATACCCTCCCTGTGGCCTCTCTCCATGTCTCTAGAGAATATATGTTGGCCTGCCTAACGAGAGCTAAAAGGTATCCATATCAATGGGATACCATAATCCGTGCTAATATTAGACCAGGCACCCCACATCTTGCCACGTAAATGGCCAAAGGCGGCCCCAATGCCTGAAGCCGTAGAAGGCATGAAACCTAAATGACGAGCCTGGGTCACCTGAGGAAGGGGTTGACCCTCATACGTAAAGGGGGCCTCCTTCGAGGGGGAAAAGACCATGGCATGGGACTTGGGAACACTCACCCGCATACGTGCGGACCGGCACCACTCCGAAGCAGCGGGGAGAAGGCGATCCTGCAACTCCTCCTGGGACTTAGCCTGGAGTTTATAGTCATCAGCATAACCTTGAAATGGGACAGAACGACCATCCCCGGTGGCGGACCCCACACCCGGACATCGAGCTTTCATATAGCGAATTAGACCATCCGAGTAGAGTCCAAACAGAGTAGGACTATAAGGGGACCTCTGGAGGATACCGACCCGAGGCTTCAGGAACGCCTCATGGGCGGAATGGTAATCCATAGCATTTACAGGTTTCTTGTGCTTGAATCATGATTCATATCCAACTCTTATCAAGCGCACCAAGACAGCTGTGCACACGCGCTGGCAGGCGCTAGCCCGTGCACGCACGCGCGCGCGCGCGCACACACACGCACACACACACACACACACACACACACACACACACACACACACACATACACACGCACATACACACGCACATACACACACACATACACACGCACATATACACACACAATGTTGACGTCCATCTGGACGTCCACAAGGCGCACCACACACGTTGTGCATGTACTTGGCGTATGCTGTGCGTCATATAACGATGTATCCTACATGTTGTGTTGGGATCTAACCATTCAGAGAGCGGCGGCTGAAACATCAGACGTGACCTGGCCTTTCCAGTGAAAGCTGCAGTTTTCACCAGCTGGTGGGGACACCTCATAAGGAATTGCAGCAGCCCTGTGAATCATTGAAGCTCATGGTACCTTGTTGATTTCATTTGTTAACCTACTTGAGGGCCATACACATATGCTTAAATACACACTATATGCTACACATATGCAACACTATCCTCAAGGATCCGTGTCACTATGGGTTTACTACACCTGCTCCGTCTATAGGTTTAGCTAAACCCATATGAGGGGAGGTCTATGTGGCGTCTTGCAAAAGGCCTCGCCAAGCCGAAGTGATCACTTCATGAACGTAATAGATCTAGTACGGCTAGACGGCTTGGATTATTATACCTAGGATGCATCCTATGCATATAGTCCAAGCCGTCTAGACGTACTAGATCTAGTACGTTCATGAAGTGATCACTTCGGCTTGGCGAGGCCTTTTGCATGACGCCACATAGACCTCCCCTCTCAATGCTATCTGCAGACACAGACAGTGGCAGTCAAGGCGGGTATACCTGTACGTATACTTACTAGGCCTACGTAGGCCTCGAAACGTTTACACAGGGAAATTCCAAGCTTGGAAGCACGGGAAGGCGCGTCTGGAGCACGGGGCAGCCCTGAACCCGAATGGTCTCTTTTCGTTCTCGAGTTCTCCTCTCTCTCTCTCTCTCTCTCTCCTCTCTCTCTCTCTCTCTCTCTCTCCTCTCTCTCTCTCTCTCTCTCTCTCTCTCTCTCTCTCTCTCTCTCTCTCCTCTCTCTCTCTTCTCTCTCTCTCTCTCTCTCTCTCTCTCTCTCTCTCTCTCTCTCTCTCTCTCTCTCTCTCTCTCTCTCTCTCTCTGTGTGTGTGTGTGTGTGTGTGTTGTGTGTGTGTGTGTGTGTGTGTGTGTGTGTGTGTGTGTGTGTGTGTGTGTGTGTGTGTGTGTCTGTGTGCGTGTGTGGTATTTCTGAGAGTACATGTTGGTGTGCCAAATCTTAGTTATGAGGCACTTTGATGGACTTACAATGCATAAATTTAATAAGGTACAGGTGTACTTGTATTAAGGGAGACTTGGACGATTATTAGCTCTCCGAGTCAGAAGAGGGGGCCATGGTACAGAATTGGCTAGTTCTCTGCCTGTTTTCCAGTGAGGTATACTCAGCCCGGATCTTCTCGGTCGTTAGAATCCTGTTCGGCTGACCTGCACCCCGTAAATAAGTCATTCCTACCCTGAGTAAGGCATAGCCCACGTGTGTCTGCAATTCCTTGGCTGGCATTGTGCCACGGGTGAGGAGACTTGACAAGCTTTCCTTCTATGTTGGCAACAAATCCACTGGCTCTCTTGAAAACAAAGTTTAGTTTGTGAGGCACCTGGTCAGTGCCTCAGGGAGTGGGATTGAGAATCGACTACTGATGGCTAGTTGCCACAACTTCCGTCGTCACCTTTGTTAATCATGTGCACCACTTGCCAAACATACGCATGCTATGTGAGGTAATGCGATATAAAGTTACACCGTACCCCAAATATCTCAGAATTATATCCCCTTGGGCTCTCTGCCAGCTGATCTGCCATCTGCTGAACGGGTTGTTGGTAGCCGAGAAGCGGGGCGCGTCTGGCCTTCCGTCCCGCGAGGCCCGCTTGTCCGTCACATGAGGGTGCAATCAGGCACGTGCAGCCTACCACACCAACATGTGCTAAGGTCACCACACATCATGCTGTCACGCCTCGTCAGCCCAAGTTACACCCCCCAACTCCATGTGGCATTAACGACCCTTGAGCACTTCATCCCCCTAAAGAAGTCACTCCCACCCTGACCATCATTTCCCGTTATTCGTGTGCCATTTTGTCCGGAAGTCGCGAATCAATCTGAAATTTCAGCACGTGATAGTACATCAGTACACGTGACTACCAAGCTGGCATAAATTCTTCCCGGTGCCACGTCGCCTGTAGAGACCCCCTGCAGTAAGAGCCTCGCGGAAGCAGACAGGGCCTCCAAAACCAGAAGCCGCAGCATCTTGAGCATGATAGCTTTTACCGATTAAACCTGCGAAAAACTGTAATTGCTAATAGAGATTGTGTTCACGAAATTTCACGTAATTCGGTGCTGTGTGGGCTCCGCTGTAGCTGATGTAACGAGATCCTGGTCGCGGAGCCCTTCGCTGAGCAGTTCCCGAGAACAAAGCGGGCATGCTCCTTCTGTCTAGGGCCCCGCTGACCAATTCAGGAGAGTTTTGGGGGGACTCGTGGGGGACTTAAGGTCTGCGTGGGGCTCCAATGGGAAGTCGGGATTCTCTGTTGGCCAAGGAGAAAGAGGTAGGAGATGCGGGGGGCCTGGCATAAAGGCCGGTTTTTCTGGTTTTTGCAAAAAATGAATTTTGGATGCTATCAATGTAGCAACAAAGAACCAAACTCAGTATTTACTGATATAATATGAAAGCACATAAGGGACCCTTTAAAAGTCTTCAGTGGCAGGCAAAGGCGTATCCGTGACAAGCTATGCCCAAATTATGGGTGGGAATGACTTATTTGGAGGGGTGCTGGCATTTTGGTCTGTGCGTCAGGGCGGTTGTGAATTCGAGATCCGAGTCGTTAAAACATTCGAGATGCTCACCACTGGTGAGTCACCAGTTCGACTGGTACTATGCATCGACAGTTACGTCGAATCATGAGGTAAATCATACATCCAGTGCATGGTACTGACTGCCAACTTGATCAGCGTACACCATTTAGATCTGGAGTTGCATTTCTGTAAGGAGGGTAATGAATAAAGACCTCCTGGAGCAGTATATATATAGAGAGTGCCAATGAGTGATACGTTAGTTCTGATGCCTCTATGAACTCCGTGTCGCTGCTGGTTCGTGCCTTGTGAGCATGCTTGGGAAAGACCAGAGGGCAGCGTGTATTGCTTTATCACTGAGTGTGTGATAGCTTACAGGAGAAGCTGGTAAATGTGGAAATACTGTGTTGATTATACCATTTCCAGAAATCTTCAGCATGAATACACCGTCCGCCTTCTGTACAGCTTCTTTTTCTTTTTTCTTTCTTTTGCCCCCCCCCCCCTCCCAAAAGGGAAACAAATTAAAAAATAAAAAGGAAAAAGGAGAAAAAGAAATTAAAAATGAAAAATAAAGTGGAATTAAAATAAAGAGATAAAAAAAGGGGAAAAATCCCCGTAGATTCCCGAGCCGAAAATGGACCTCCCTGGAGTAGTTACCACGATACACGGTATATCATGTTAACTACTCCACGGAGGTCCATTTTCGGCTCGGGAATGTACGGGAAATGTTTTTTCCTACACCTCCGACGCGGGAATTCAAACGATGTCATAAGGCAGACCCCACTAGCGACAGCCACAATCCAAGAAAAGGGGGAGCTCCAAGATCCCACAACAAGCCTTTTGCGTAGCAAAGTTGAAACGATGATATGGATGGGTCTGGAATTTAGTTTCGATTTACCAGCCATCTGACTGATGACCGTCTGAGGCAAGATGCTGAGGCTTCACAGAGCGTGGCCGGTGCTGTCCGTTTTCTTACATATGTGCTATGGCACAGCGAAGGGTAGCCTCGACTACACGTCAACTGGAGACATAATTGGACTGCCAGTCCCAAGTCTTGGATATAATCTGTCGTTTGAGTCTACCTCACAACGGGCATCTCAAGTCGACACACTACTCCAACTCAGCATTGACGGCAATGGAACAACCCACCCATCGGCAGCGTCGAGTCAATATGCTGATGAACTTTGTCCACTTATAATCTGGCAAGGTCCGGAGTGGATGTTCGATGATACGATCACAGGTATGCCAAAGCGCCGATTTTCCCTTCCATCTTGCTACGTGCTGGCATATACATGAACTTGGGAATTTCAGTTGGTTTCCAGCGCCAATAGGCCTTCGCCGAGCGTGGGGCTTCCCGGTCATTGAGCTCCCGGACTGCACAACAGGGCCCGCTGGTTGCATGTCTGCTCTTGCGGGATAACGACGTTTCTGGGATAAGAAGTCATTATATGAAATCGTAGTGTTCTTCGCAGGTAGAGGCGTGCCTGAATGAGATGCGAGAGAATCCAAGAAGATTCGAAAACATCTTCCCTTGTGATTACGAACGTATGATCGCCCCCTGTTGACTTCTGAGGGGAACCGCTTCCCCCTTCAGACCAATAGTCCTGCAGCAGTGCAATTCCTTAGCATGTAAGGCTGATCCTGGTCCTGATTGTCTGTACCGTCATGAGTGTGTACCACATTCCTGTACCATGATTTTCGGCTGATCCTGATCCTGAATGTCTGGTCCGACTCGGGTATATAATACATTCCTGTACCACGATTTCCCAATGCCTCCCGCGAAACACACCAATACACCTGGTCATTCTTTTCTGTCCTATGTTCCTCTACACGCTTATTGAAAGAAGACAAATGGCAAACTGGCAAAGAAAGGTTCAAGAACCTTTCTTTGAGATCTTCCTTGCCTTTCCAATCTCCTGTCTCCCCCCCCCCTCTCTCTCTCTCTCTCTCTCTCTCTCTCTCTCTCTCTCTCTCTCTCTCCTCTCTCTCTCTCTCTCTCCTCTCTCTCTCTCTCTCTCTCTCTCTCTCTCTCTCTCTCTCCCCCCCCTCTCCCTCTCCCTCCCCCCCCTCTCTCTCCCCCCCCTCTCCCTCCCCCCCCCCTCTCTCTCTCCTCTCTCTCTCTCTCTCTCTCTCTCCTCTCTCTCTCTCTCTCTCTCTCTCTCTTCCTCTCTTCTCTCTTCTCTCTTCTCTCTCTCTCTCTCTCTCTCTCTCTCTTTCTCTCTCTCTCTCTCTCTCTCGGGGCGCGGGGGTTGTGTGTGTGTGTGTTTGTTGGGGTGTGTGTTGTGGGGGTGTGTTGTGTGTGTGTGTGTGTGTGTGTGTTGTGTGTGTGTGTGTGTCTATGTGTCTGTCTGCTGTCTGTCTGTCTTAGGGTCTGTCTCTCTCCCCCCACCTTATCTCCGCCCTCCCTCCCTCCCTTCCCCTGCATCCCTTCAAACTCCGTCTGTCTGTCTGTCTCTGAATCTGTCCTCTCTCCTCCTCCTTTCCACTCACATGCACATACATGTACCCCCCCATTCTGGGAGGGGGATGGCAAAGCAGATAGAGACACACCGCGCAATAACCAGATAACAGTCCTTGAGGGTGTTGAAAACAGGAGAATGAACATCCTATGTCGGGGGTGCAGGGCGGCCCAAGAAGATGCAGCAGAACTCGCAGCTCTGGGTTCCCTGTCAAATGCCAGCAGCGAAGCACAAGTCCTCTACGACCGCCTCGCCAGGGTCGGCCTAAAGGCGTGCATGCTGCTAGAGTTACAGCAGGTTCTTGCTAAGCCCTCCCATTTCAAGAGAGAGGTTTAAGTATAGACCAGCAAGAGATTCAGCCAACCAAGGCTCGAAATTCATATCTATACTCCATTTCTAACCTCACTCTCTCCTTACTTTGCACAAGACCCACTCCTGGCTTGTCATCATCATCATCTCTCTGTCCCCCCTCTCTCTATCTCTCGCTCTCCTCTCCTTCTCTTCTCTCTCTCTCTTCTCTCTCTCTCTCTTCCCTCCTCTCTCTCTCCTCTCTCCTCTCCTCTCTCTCTCTCTCTTCTCTCCCCCCCCTCCTCTCTCTCTCCTC
>KV908388.1:2500-12500 GCA_002005505.1 Botryococcus braunii
CAGTAAAGATTCAGCAATACAAAAGTGTATCCTTTATACGCACGCTCCCCCTTTCAAAGTAAGGCACGAGGTAAGGTTTCCTCGGTAATAAACCTGTGACCCAGCTGGCGCTACCAAACGCATAGGAAGAGAACGGAGAAGTCAGCCTCACAAAACACCCTCACCTGAGCACACTCGAGTGCCTCTGGTACATCAGCCAATGCACACGGGCATTGCAACGAGAGCTCTCATGGGCTGATGAGTCCATGAGATATGATCATGAGCGACTCCCTCCGGAGGATTCCCTTACACAAATTGCATCATACAGGTGGCAAGGTGCACGTGTGTGCACCCATATGGCTGGCATCGTGCACGTGGGCACCCATATATGTGACTGGCATCCCCCCCCCGGGGGGGGGGGGGGGGAGGGCTCCCATATATACGGCTGGGTCCATGCACGTGGGTGCATACCCTTAGCATATGGACTGATCCTTTCTTTTGGAATGCTTTTATGAGCCCTTATGCGATTATTAGATCACTCCTTCAGAGCATGCAGACGCTAGAGAGACCAAGGGCCACTGCTTACTACAAAGTGCCACAGCCTGCTTCAGAGGCCCAAGTGCGTGGAAACAATACTTTCGATTACTCCATTTGGGCCAGCAACTTGCGGCGGCGCTCGGACTTGGGCTTCTGTTGGTCGGGAGGAAGGTGCCGCAGCTGGTTGAGCTTCCGCCTCCGCTCCGCATCCTCCATGCTCTTCTTCAGCTTACCCGCCTGCCCCGCTCCCTCACCCCTCTCACAGCCCGCCCACATCCCGAGATGCATTTGCATGAATGCCCACATTCAATTCCTAGTTGAATGCTTCATGACAAAACGATCCGCCTTCTCTCCCAGGCAATGCACAGGCGTACCACCCTCTCCTTCACGTGCACGCACCCAATAGCACTCCCCCTCTCAAGGGGGGCAACCTCCCTTACTGCGTGTCTGCGCGTGTGCGCGCGCGCGCGCGCGCACACACACACACACACACACACACACACACCACACACACACACACACACACACACACACACACACACACACACACACACACACACACACACACACACACGCCCACAAGACGGAAATGCATGAAGACAGAGGGGTACCTTGTAGAGGGGAGTTGGCAGATGGCGATGGCGGCTGATGCTCTTGACAACGGGCAGGTGGCTGTAGCGCTGCAGGAGGGCCTTCTGGTACGCCTGCTTGTGCTTCTCTCTCGGCAGCAGAGTCCCCAGCTGCTCGCTCGCGTTCGCCTGCTCCCCCCCCCCCCCCCAACCCGGGAATCCGTCTGTGAGAGAGATGGGCGGCTTCTGGGGGGACGCAGAGCTGCCTCGGGGTCACAGTGGAGCATGCTTGTGCGCAGGCGAAAGCACGCACGAGAGTGCCCACAATCGCACGCACACGCACAGGCCCGCGCGCGCGCGCGCGCACACACACACACACACCGTGCGCGCGCGCGCCCCTCCCCCCCCCCCCCCAGGGCAGGGAAGAAACAACAAGTAGGACCCCCCCTCTCCAAACCAAAAAAGGGGAAAAACAACCCCCGAAGCCTTCCTTCTGCACCCTGTGTTAAAGCCCTCAATCCCCGAAGAAGGAAAAAGAAAAAATGATTAGCTTACCAAATGTCTCCTATGGAGGTTCCCAGATTCTGACTGCTTACATCTCATCCTGCCCTAGTGGCTGGGCAGATGTAACTTCTTCTGCGTTACAAGAGTAAGTAAAAAAGACCAGCCCAATGTTCAGGGACCCAACCCCCAATGTTTCAAGCTATGAGTCACACCCGGCGAGCGGCCAGCTGGCGACCCCAGCCGCCGCAATGATGAAACTGACCCGACGAATGACAAAATATCCCTCCACATCTTCTTGAGCAATGATGGCTTGGTCAAAAGCCCCTGGAGCCTCTGCAACAAGGCCAGCGCATCAGCATGCAACCCTCCAATGTTTCAAAAGCGAAGGCTTGGAAAGCCACAGGCGGCAGTGAAAATGTAACTTCTTCTTCACCAGTGGAACCTACGACCGACCTAAAACCCTAATACCCTAATGCTACAGCCTAAAATAACCAAAGCCAGCCTGAAGGACAACCCAGCCCCCCCCATGCCCAACCCGTAAGACAGCGGAGGTCCTCTCCAAAGCAGCCTCAGACGCTTTCAGAAACCGCAGCTCAGAAGCGTGTATGCCTTTCTGACCTTGAATTTTCAGGCCTTCACACCCGAAACCCTTAACGCCAAGTCTACACCCCCACCTAACACCCAAATCCACACCCACACCCTCACACACCCACACCTTCACACCAAATCCACACCCCACACCCACACCCTCACCCACACCTTCACACCAATCCACACCCAAACCCTCACACACCCTCATCCACACCAAATCCACACCCACAGGTAATACCAATCGAAGCAACACCCTAAAACCAGATGCACACCCAGACCCGCCGACCCCTGAAAACCTGATGTCCCCAGCCCCACCACCCCAAGCCCTGCCAGTCAAAGAAGGCAACGACCCCTGTCCTCAAGCTAGACCCTTCCTGATTCTATGCAAGGCTGACAGAAGCCAAAACCCTAAAATCCTCCCCTGCCCTCCAAGCACCCTCTAATAATTCGCCTACCACTGAGCCGAAATATCTTTTGCCAACCCATAACTTCCCTGCTTGACACCCCCTATTCCTGACAAAATTCAACCCCGCCCGACTCATCCCTATTTCACCCCCGACGCACCCCTGACTCACTATGACGTCCAGCCGGTAGCCCGCTTCTGACACTGCCCACTTTAAAGGCCCTTGGCCCCAAAAGCATCCAGTCAAACACTTTCTTGCTATGCTTAAGGGGCCTTGCGTCTGTTTTCCAATGGTACCAAAAAAACGGTTCAATGGTTCAAAAATGATTCAATGGTTCAAAAATGGTTCAATGGTAAAAAAAAAGGTAAAATGATAAACACACACACACACACACACACACACACACGCACACACACACACACACACACACACACACACACACACACACACACACACACACACACACACACACACACACACACACACACACACACACGCACGCACGCACACACGCACACACACAAAATACAAAAACAAAGGAAAACAAAAAAGGGCACAAAACAAGGGCATAGGCATGGTAGGATCCGGAGGGTAGAGGGGATCACCTTCCAGACGCGGACGTTCATGTCGTCGGAGCCCGAGAACAAGTAGGTAGCGTCCCCGAGTACCGCACGCGAAGACGCCTGCATGCGCTTTGCGGTGACACCTCGCGCTGTGCCCCGGTAAGGAGAGCGCACCGAGCGTCATAGCTCCGCCACAACTCCGCCCCGTCGAGATATCCACGTCCATCACCGCTGATGGAAGTCCGCACCCCCTCCCCCGCCCCCCCTTTTGCCCCTTATCACCAATTGCCCCCACATGGGGACTGTAGAACCACGTGCACGCGCTCTCTCGTTCCTGCCGCCCGCTCCTTCGCTCGCGCGCGCTCTCTCTCTCTCTCTCTCTCTCTCTCTCTCTCTCTCTCTCTCTCTCTCTCTCTCTCTCTCTCTCTCTCTCTCTCTCTCTCTCTCTCTCTCTCTCTCTCTCTCTCTCTCTCCCTCTCCCCCCCCCACGCGCCCGCTCACGCGCGCGCATGAGAGAGAGGGAGAGAGGGGGGGGGGGGGGTTACAGGAAATAGGGAAGAAGGGGTTGAGCCAGCGATGGATGCAGGGCAGAGAGATAATGCCACAAAGGGGGACGTCAGCCGGTGACAGACAGGGATACCTTGTGCACGCAGGCAGCAGAACTCAACTTCCGAAGATCAAAGGTGTACAAGTTGTGGTCCTCGTTGGCCGTTGTAAAGTTGATAGCCTCCAGCGGGTTCCATGCCAGCGCATTTGTCCTCGTCTGCGTCACATGGGCCCACATGATTAAGTGGGCCGGCACCACACAAACCACCCCACGGATGGGAAGCATGAGCTCAGGAATGGCAAAACTACCTCCATTCCGCCCTTTGGAGGAGGAGGAGGAGGAGGAGGAGGAGCAGGAGTAAGCCAGGGAGGTGTCCAAGGACGGTGCTCCATCTACTAACTACCATACAAAAGCGTGAACAAGGACAGAGGAGCGCTGGCGAGGGGGGGGGGGTTGCAAAAGGGATAAACGATATCAAAGTAAAAGCAGGCAGCTGACTACGAGTGCTAGATGATGGCCCATACCTCCAACCATCCTGGGAGTTAAAACTCCTAACAACAAAGTTACCGGCATGCTTGTGCAGGGGCAAAAGAAACTAAGCAGCTGACAAAAGGGGAAAGATGCAGAACTGACCTCAGAACGTGAGGGTGAACAGAAACAGCCCAAAAAAAGTTGCACCCCATGGGTCGTGTCACCCACCTGCATCACGAATTTGCGCAGCGGGTGTCGCGGAGCGGAGGTCGTACAGCGCAACGCTGCGATCGCTGGCCGTCGACGCAAAAAAGGTCCGGCTCTGCGGGGTTGAAGCGCACGCTTGTGATGACGTCACCCCCCATGTGAACTTGTTTATGGGCGCTGCACGGCTGTGCTCCCAGATCTCCACCTGCTCGCACATCCCCACGATGCAAATGTACAGCTTTCAACTGGGACTGCTTGCCCCATTGTTAATCCTCATGACCATTTTCAAGATTTGCCAGTGATGTGCATCTAAAAAAACAAAATTAACTTTCGTGTGGATGTGTCCCCATTGAGACGCGTGCACACATGCGTGTTTGAGTGTCTGTGCTCACCCGTAGGCGTTGCTCACAAATGAGCAGGCTGAGACATGAAGGAAAGATCGAACCGAGCACATGTGGAACCAGTCAACTACAGGCAACAAACCCAACCAACTACAAGGAACTTCGCTGGCATCACGCCTTCACTTTTGCCCATTATAGCTTATCAGAGTCCAGAAGGACAGCGGAAAGCACAGCTGGCAGCCCGCCAGAAACGCCAGACAAAAACAAAGGGACCCACAGAAATAATGCACGAGACGAATCGCTTGAACCCCAAAAATAGAGGGACCCAGATCCCCAACTGCTGGTCCAGAGGGTGATATGCCTTCCCTCCTTCCAAGTCAACATGCGCGAGACAAATGGCTTGAAACCCAAGAAGCTACTGGCTCACCCTTGATGTTACATCCCTTCTTTCCTTCCATAAGACATGATGCACGGGAGCAGGCTGAGAAAGAGAACCAAACCTGCGCTCCGGCAGTGGCGAAGACGTTGCGCACCCAGTGGTGGTCCACCCCCGAAAAGGCAAACTTGCCATGGAAGTCAATGGTGGCCTCATCTTCCCGCACCACTTCCCCAGCATGGAAGGGCGCAAAGGGCACGCGGTACAGCCGAGCGGTGGCGTCTGTTCCCGCCGTAACACAGACGTCTCCGCTTGGGGCAAAGGACACTCCTTCACAGCCCTGCGAACCCCGAAAACCCCGCCCCGGTCGTATCAAGGGCTTGCTGCGTGTTGTGGCACATGCACCCGTGTGCGAGTGCGTGAGCTGGCAGGTGTTGCAGAGCAAGAGAGAGAGGAGAGAGAGAGAGAGGGGGGAGGAGAGGGGAGAGAGAGAGAGAGAGAGAGAGAGAGAGAGAGAGAGGAGAGAGAGAGGGAGAGAGAGAGAGAGAGAGTGCATGTGTGTAATTGTGTACGCGGGCGGCGGGAGGCTTCTCAGATGTGCTTCTCTCAATCCAGCCCCAGGCCCCCTCTCACAAATAATCTTCCCCAACCCATATCCCCCACCCTCCTCCCACTGCGTCCCCCTCACCCCCCCCCCCCCACACACACACCCACACCCACAAACAACTTACTACACATGGACGCATGCACGCAAACACACATATACACACCCACACCCACACACCACTTACTACACATGGACGCACACATGCACACACACACACACACACACACACACACACACACACACACGCAGCCCCCTACATCACGACAAACACAACCACACAAACTCCTGCACATGCAGATTCCCCCGTCAGTTCTGTTAATACGGTTCTCCATCCTCGCAGATGCATACAGTCGGGCAGGCCTGTACCTGTATGGCCAACAAGGCGGCGGAGGCAGCGCCTCGCGGGAATGTCCCAGACCCGCACCATGCCATCCGCACATCCAGATACAAGGCAGTTGAGCTGCGTCGGGTTTCTGGCGAGACACGTGATGCCATCGTCATGCGGGAAAGCCGCAATGAACGGTTTTGCAAAGACCCTGCAGGCCATCAAGCCTGAATATACCGAAGTCGGGCGGGCCAGTAGCCTTTCAGCAGTTATTCTGGCGCGGTGGCCTGCTTGTGGTTGCGGGCACTTCGGAGGTGGGAATAATGTAAGAGATATAGCTCGCACGCAGGAGCGTGCGCACACGCACACACGCACACACACACACACACACACACACACACACACACACACACACACACACACACACACACACACACACACACACAAACACAGTCGCCCACCCTCACGCGCGCCCCCCCACCCACACGCTTGCAAGTCTGCAGACGTGCCATTGCTAGCATGTTGATATACATAGGGAGTGTCTCTGGAGCACCGTCAAGGTTTGTTCTGTTTGTCCCTTGGTGATGGTGTGGATGGAGGGGGGGGGGGACGGTTTAAAACTCTGAAGCTCTCTTAATACCCTTTTTGTGCCTGCTGGGGCCCAAAGAGTTTGCAGCAGGCCTCAGTGACATCAGCAGAGAGGACCACAAGAGCAGTGTCCCCGAATACGATCAGCTCCTCCAAAAAGGCAATGGCCAAGATGGTATACACACTAGTAGAAAGCCTGTGCTGGTACAGAACAAAGCCTTTCCCCACAGATGTGCTTCCCCACTGATGTGTTTCCTCACAAATGTAGAATGACGAGTGTCAAAGGTAGTAATCCACTGAGGTACACTACGGGAATGTAAAACTTCCTCACAGAGAAGTCTCCTACTGAAACTGGAAGCCCTAGCAAGCGAAAGGAAGTCATTGTAAATACCCCATGAAAACTTTCCCCAACGCACCTATCAAGCTTCGCTGCCGTTTCTGCTCGCTTGTACTCGACGGCCTTCTCAAATGGGTGCAGAGAAGGATCCAAATTTCTATGCACTTTGCGAAGATCTTGATTACGGTCTCTAGAGAACTCCTCCTCCGACCTATTGATCACTTTAACCTTCATCCTTCTAAGATCCAGAAGAGCACCCTCGCCCGTACAAACATAGCGGACCTTCCCGACAGCTCGTTACCATGAGTAGACTATCACTAATATATACTGCCGGAAATAAATCTATAAATGACGCCCACAAAACCCCAGTTCTGTGTTAAGGACGGGGCGCACAGAAATTCTCCACAACTAAAAGAGTATATACGCTTCAACTCAAGTAGCGCGACAACGAGAGAGTAGTAAACAATTGGCCCATGAATTTCTTCAGAAACTCCTTAACTAAAACTAACAGGAACATAAAGTATGTGGAAGCATATTGAGGAGAGATGGAAACAGCAAATGGTACGACGCCGTGGCGGCTCCGGTACTGTACCGACAGTACAGCTTTCCGTTTTCCCTGTTGCTGAGCGCTCAACTGGGGATCTATTTCAGGAAAACGTAGCAGTATCTGCCATTAGTACGAGTGCTATGTTAAAAAAGCGTACACCCTTATCTGATCGGAACTGTCCTGATCTGTACAAACCTGTCGCGGCTCGCCGGCGGCAGCGCTGCTGCTGGATTTTTTTGTGATGTAACGTGTGATTGCCTTGAAGACCATGTGCTACTTTGAGATCTTTACAGGGGTTCACATATCAATCAGCACTTTGACAGTCAACAACGAGTAGCGGTGGGCGGGTGACTTCGGTCCAATCTCAAAAGCCATGGGCAAGGGCTATGCCAGGCGGAGACGAATAAAGAATGCAGTCAGTGCATGGAGGGTAAGTGCGAATAATGGTGCCTTCATTGCCTTTCGAAAGTGGTTGTCGGTTCCGAGATAAATCCTGGGGGGTTTTCCACCTAGGAAGGGGCTCTAAACCACTCTCCTCCTCCTTCTCCTCCTCAAGCTCCTTTTTTCTTCTCCTCTTTTATTTTTTAGCGTTATGGCAATTTAATTATGCATTTGTTATGCGCGAGGAAATGGCAAAGCGTTGATTGCGGCCTTTCGTGTATATGCCTGCCATTTGGCAAATTTATAGAGTTCTCTTGTCTTGCCACACGTTGTGACAAAGACCTCAGTGTCACTAAGTACCACTGGCGTATAGTGGTGGCTTGTCCCTTACATATGCGCTGACGATGGGGGCAGGAACGGAACTGTGTGGAGGATCTGCCGCCCCCACCAAAGGATGTGAAGGGGAAGGATCTTTTGCCGCGCTCCTTCCGAAACATGATGAAGTTCAAGGTGCGAGCCTGAGCAGGAGGAGCGGTGGGGAATAGCGAAGAGAAGGGGGCTAGATGTTGGGGAAGAGAAGGGGGTAAGGAAGCTAGAGAAGGGGTCAAAGGACGAAGAGGGCCCAGAGGAAGAGAAGAGCTTGAGGTCGGTGAAGAGAGGGGGCTAGGGAAGCAATAGTGAGAGGCAGAGAGGGGGCTGGTGACCGGTATCGGGAGGGAGGGAGAAAACGGGTGGAGGGAGGGTCCATGTCCTCTTGCACCTTGTGTTTCTGTGCAATCCCTGCTTCTCCGTTTCACACTTGTGCATGGGAAGCTTGAAACTTGTGCATGGGATGTGCATGGCAGTGGTCTGGGTTTTAGATTAGGATGGATGAGGTTAGATAAGGTTTGTTCGCCTGCCATTGCAGTCGGAGGCTCACAATGGTGTATTCTGGCAAACAGGTTAAGGATGAGGAGTGGCATCGAGCCCGAAAACAGAAAATAGGTAAAGCCGTACGAGGAGGCCGGGACTTGAACCCACGAGCCAATCACAGCAGCACCGCGCAAAGCCATCCTCATGTCCAACACTCAGGGCACTTGGGCCGGTCAGACTCGCCCAGTTTAAACAGAGCCCGTGAAAATCCAAGCCACCGCTTGGCTGCAAACTTTCCGCAGGGACATCCAAATCCTGTCGACCCATTGGGTCCTGTAGCAGACCAGAAGCGTTCCTCTCAGGAAGCACAACAGGGGCCGAATTTGGGCACATATGGGATGGGCGACGGCTCTTCGGCCAGCATTCCAGCAACATGCGCGGGAAATGCAGATGGATCTCCAAGCGCTGCACCTTCTTCGGCACCGCCACGCACAACGATCGCGGTACAGGCAATCCGGGGGGATGCTACTCAGGCAGTCCAGGGCAGCGCACTTGTCATGCCAGTTCCAAGTGGGGCCGCTAGTGGAGTTGCCAGTTCTGGCTTTGCCAGATCAGGCAATGCAGCTGCCTCCCTGAGCAGCCCGCATGCCAGATCAGGCAGCGCACAAGCGTCCCCCAGTGTTGTCCCGGCAGGAGCCGATGACGCGGGGGCGGCGGGAGAGGCTCCCCACCACACCTCTGAAGACTCCCAGGGTTGCCTCATCAGTCCACATGCCAGACTAGGCAATGCAGCGGGAGCTGCGGATCGGCCCCTGACGACCGCAGTTGAGGGCCGGAAGAGGAACAAGCAGGGGGGGATCAGAGCGCGGGTCCGCACAGGGGAGGCGGTGGAATTACCGGAGGAGGCGGATGGGGATGGGGAGGACAAGGGAAAGGGTGGAACGCGGAAAAGAGAGAAGGGAATGAAAGGCCCGAAGAGGCCTGAAGGAGGGAAGTTGGGGAATTTGGCCTCTGGAGGTGGGAAGGAGGGGGTTGGAAAGGAAGGTGGGCAGGAGGGGCGGGGAGGGTCGGGGATGGGGCAGCTGCTTTTTGCAGTGAGTCGTAGAGTGTTGAAGCGGAGGGAGTTTCGGAAGAAGCAGAAGCTGAAGAAGAAGGGGCGCGGCGCGGAGGCTGCCTTGCCTGATTTGGAAGCGCGGTTGCTCGTGGATCGGGCAAAACCGAAGTTTGGAGAGCAGGCGCTGGCACCTCCTCAGGTGCTTCCCCGCCTCCTTAAC
>KV908388.1:15000-20000 GCA_002005505.1 Botryococcus braunii
ATCGGGAACGGCATTGCTTACAAGTCGGCTTACTCCATTGATCGGCTCTCCGCACACGAATCAATGGCGAGTGTGCCATGCTCCAGCACAATGCCACTTGACAGGTTTGGGGCTGTAGGTGTTGGTTCCTGTGTGAGTGGCGTCGGGGGGGATCTGCTGCCGACCACCTGACTGCAACCAAACCAGGCCTGAAGGCACAGAGCAGTTTGAATTTAGACTTGAAATATGACCATTCTAAGGTACCTGGATTCTGGATTCCATAATCCCTCCCAATTTCGGATTCATTGTAAGGTCTAGGGCGGTTCAAGGACTGGGAACTCTTTATTGAGACTGGGCTACAGTCGCTATCATGTAGCCTTTACTTCATCAAAATGGTAAGATTATCATTAAGCTACTGACATTGAGCAGGGAAACTCGCTCCTAAAGCGTGAGGTATCAAAGACGGTATGGTAGTTGGCGCTTACCCGACACCTCCACGCCTTCAACGTGTTGAAGGTTTTTTAATCAGTCTCAGTTTTTCGAAGCTGAGTTGTGGTTTTTTCCAACGTAGTTAATATTGTATCTTTTCTTTGAAGGTGTGGAAGAACTGTTCGCCTTCAATGTCAAAGTCCTTCCCAAATTTCAGGACCGAAGTTTTCAGAATATAAAATACCGCTTCATTGATAGGGAAGTGAAAGGAATTCACGCACTTGTAGTGATATGCTGTGAGATTGCAAGGGCAGATAGCTCGCAGCAAGACATGTGGAAGCATTCTGTAATTTAACAGGTGCCAACCTGGAGGAATCTCTTTCAATGTTATCATTAATGGGTCTTAATGATTATGGGCCGACCATCACGAATGGGTCTTAATGATTATGGGCCAACCATCGAAAGCTCAAGATGGTGTCGCATGCATTGTGATGTCTTGAAACATTTTGAACAAAGTAAAAAGGCAACTCTGGAATGAATTTCTGCGAGTTTCCCGCTCCCGAGGGAAGCCCGGGCCGGGAGCAAAAGAAGAATCATTGGAAACTTTCTGGCGCGATTTAATGGGTACTTTTGCCAAGAGCAAAGGGCAGTTGGACCAAATTTCCAACATGCCTTGTGGGATGTGCAGTGGGCTGATCCCATCTTGGATGGACCCAGTGTTTGGCATCCTGCCAGAAGAACTGCATTCTCGGAGCTACGAGCAATGCCTCGAGGATCTGAATGATCTGCTTGGCCACTTTGGAGCGCAATCTTTGCCCTACTCCTGCTGCGAGGCCGGCCCTCCTGTTGGAATTGTGGAAGAGGAGCGCGCTGCAACGGCCCAAAAACTCTGGCAACACGTGCTGGAGGACACCGATCGAGAGGAGCTTGGTGCGGGCCTGCCGACAGCCCCATTATATCCTCTTTCTTGGAGGGTGCTGATGGTGCTGCCTCGTGCTGATAGGACGATGGCCGAGCCAGAAAATGGCTGGGGGTGCTTCTTTTGGCAACTTGCATGGCAGGCTGGGGCGTCAGTAGCATGCCGGCCCTGTCGCAGGAATTTGCTCGACGAGAAATGTTGTGTCGGCAGCATGCTGGCGCTGTAATAGGAACGTTTTTCCTCAAAGAGGTTACGTTGGTAGCTTGCTGGCCCGGTAGTAGGAGTCTTAGTAGGAGTTTTCTTGCTGAGAGATGTTACTTTGATGGCGTGCTGGCCCTGTATTAGACGCTTCCTGCTGGCAAATGTTGCATCGGTAATATGCTGGCGCTGTAGTAACAATTTCTTTCTGAAAACTGTTGCATATCATCATGCATCCATTCTGTGGCGAAATTATGGCCATTTATTAAAGTGTAGTCAACGTGTAGCCTTTCCAAAGCACAGAGGGATTATGTCATTGCCATAATAGCAGCGGCCTTGCCTAAGGTTTGCAACATGCTTGGAAAGGATGTATGCATGAACGGACCCCAACGATGCGTAGAAAAGCTGACTGACGAGTTACTTGTGCGCCGATATGGCAAGGCAAGGCAAAAGAAAGCACGTAGAAGTTTCCACCGCATAAACCGCTCTATCTCCCTTCCTGTGACACCTCTGTAAAAACCTGGCCAGTTGAGCATGCCTTCTTTCTGTCTTGGTTCCCCCATCTTACCAACCCCCCTTCTCTCTCTCTCTCCCTCTCTCTCTCTCTCTCTCTCTCTCTCTCTCTCTCTCTCTCTCTCTCTCTCTCTCTCTCTCTCTCTCTCTCTCTCTCTCTCTCTCTCTATTCCCCCCCTCACTCCCTCCATCCCCTTCCCCCTCCCCCGGCAATTCTGTATGGATGTCTGCATGAGTGTGAGAGGGGAGATGGCCTGCCCTTTCGCCCGAGAGCTGGCCCTCTGCTTGCGGATCTTATGCCTGCTTTGGTGCCTGCAGAAAGTATCATCACAGCAGTGGCCGAGGCCTTCAAGGCAGACATGGCGTACATCAGCGTCGTCACGGGCGAAGCCAGTACGCCTGCCCTCATCCCCCCCCTCTCTTCACCTTGCCGCTGCAAACCTGCTGTCCTGCTGCTGTCCTACTGTCCTGCTGTCCTGCTGGTGTGTGCTGTACTGCAGTTTATCTCTTAGGGTTGCAGCGCACCCTTTGGTACTGCCGTTTATCTCTTAGGGTTGCAGCGCACCCTTTGGTACTGCAGTTTATCTCTTAGGGTTGCAGCGCACCCTTTGGTACTGCAGTTTACCTCTTAGGGTTACAGCTCACCGTTTGGTCCTGCAGAACATCTTGAGAGGAGGAAGCCCCGGCAAGGGGCTCAGGTGCCAGGGTAAGTATAATAACATAACTTGGAGAGTCACATGGAGCCCACATGTCAGAGCTGCGGCGAAGTGCTGCATGAAAATCGGGAGGGGCTTTGTTTTCCCAAAACGCAGTACATCGCGCGACAGTGGAGGGAGGCTCTATAGGGGTTTGAAATGTCAGGGCTTTGGATCAGGGATTTGTCAAATCACATGATTTCTCACATGGGCGGGGTCATGTTTTAATTCAGTCCGTTTGGCGGCACTGAGGAAAGGCCTGGGAGGGGTGTCGCTTATCAAGGCTTAGGGCCATGCAAGGTCGTGTGAGAGTCACATTGGCGGCTCACATGGGGGTCACATGGGTGCGGTACCGCAGTACATCTGGCGGCTCTAAAGGGAGGCCCGCCAGGGTTGACGCTGCCGTACGACATCCCACAGCAGTTCGGGTTGTGCGGCTGGAGCTTCCTCCCCGAGGTGGACGAGGTCTTTGTCGTTGAAGATATGACTCAAGACTCCCGGTGCCCCCCCCCCTCCCTTCCGGGCCCGTTCTTTAGCAACCCTCAACTGACAGTCTGGGAGGCGTGGCTCAAGAGCCCTGTCTGGCGGGGGATGTACCATCCAGCACCCTCCCCATATGGCCCTCCCTGTACCGCCATCCCTAAGGCGCCCCCCTATAGCCCCGCCCCCCTTTCCCTATTTAGCGAACTCCTGTGTTATAGATGGGATCTTGTAGTCACGTGCAGACTATGGATCTTTACGTATATGTGCAAAACACGAATCGTCCTACACATACGTGTGGAGTATGGATCTTACACAAACCTGCGGATTATGGATGGTATGCATACGTGCGGTATACACATTTTCACACACACGCAAAGTACGGATTTTGCACAAGCACCCAGTACATGGATTTTGCACGTACATGCAGTTTACGAATTTTGCACATAGATGCAGGTCTGGAATTCTACACATACATGCAGAATACGGATCTGACACATACACGCAGAACTTGGAACTTATATATGCATAGAGATCTTATGGACACGGTGTGTCACATTCCCCAGTCTGACGCAGTTGTTGCGGTACCCGGATCCCCTTGGCTTATTGCTATTGCGTTTGCAACTGATGCACACACCGTTCCACGCTCGTTCTGATGCCTGTGCCTTCCCATAAAGTCGCCTAGTATTGAAACCGCACCACATTCCACCTTCGATCTTGTGCCTTGTGACTTCCTGGGCTTGTGGCTTCCCATAAAGGCACTTAGTATTGAAATCGCACCACGTTCCACCTTCGAAGGTGCACAACGCCTGTGACTTCCTGGGCTTGTGCCTTCCCATAATGGCGCTTAGTATTGAGAGCGCACCACATTCCACCGTCATTCGTGTGCCTGCGCCTGAATGGGAACTCAGCCCCCGAATGGGATCCCTGCGGGGAGGTCTTGCCAGATGAACCTTGATAGGGAATCCATTTAGAGCCTTCCCAGAATGGGACTTTGTTGGGGGAACCCCGCCTGAACTGGCCTCCCTGCAGGGGAAGGAGCTATGGTCGTGTGTGATGAAGAGTGGGAGAGGTTGTAGGTGTTGTTGGAACCCCATGGTGACCGGAGCAATGATGGAATGGAGATCTTACATGGCAGCTCCCCTCGTTGCCTCTGACAATCAGCGTATCGGCACTCTGTACGCCCCCCCTTACCCCCACCTTCACCCACTCCCTCACTGCACACACTCCCTGCCTTCCCCTCTCCATATCCCCACCCCTGCCCGACTGCATACTCCCCACTCCTTTCTTCTGCATATCCCACCCCTGCCCCTCCGCATACCCCCCACTCCTTCCTTCTTCATATCCCCACCCCCTCCCCCCTGCATGTCCCCACTTCTTTCCACTGCATCTCGCCAGCCCCAACTCCTCTGCATATTCCCAAACCCTTCCCCTCTGCACATCCTCACCCCTTTCCCTCTGCAAACCCCCATCCCCGTTCCCTTCTGCAAACCCCCAACTCCGTTCCCCTCTGCATATTCCCAAACCCTTCCCCTCTGCATATTCCCACTGCTTCCCCTCTGCAAACCCCCCTTCACCTCTGCATATCCCAAACCCCTTCCCCTCTGCATATCCCCAACCCTTTCCCCCCTGCACATCCGCAACCGTTGCCCCTCTGCATACTTTCCACCCCTCCCCAGTTGTGCATTCTCTGCATCACTCCGGTAAGGTTGGCTAGGAGTTGAGTGGTTCCTGGGGCTTGAAGATGATCCACATCAATGCAGATTGGTGAGCTTCCCAGCTGACGA
>KV908388.1:25000-45000 GCA_002005505.1 Botryococcus braunii
ATCAAGGTACCACCGTCCACAACCGCGGACGTAGCCTCAATGCTTTGTTTAATGGCAGCCAATTGCATGCACTGATCCTGTAATGAACTCTTCCTGTAGCTAAAGGAGATAAATCCTAGAAGACTATATATAGGGACCTGATCCTGTGACACCACTGTGAGACAGCCTGGGGTACCCCCACTACGCCCCCACTCTCCCGCACTGACCTCCTGGCGTGTTTTCTAACTAGAATTTCTCAAGAGACTGTAGCTGGTACTTGCAGTCGGATTTATAAATTTTAAAAAGAAGCATGAGTTGGAAGAGCAAGACTTTCACGTTTGTTCCATTGAGCTCCTGATAATGAACTCGGCAATCTACAAGCGGGGTTGGGCAAAACCACAAAGCGGGACATATTTTAATTGTTGGAAATATCAATGAATATCTCAATGGGTTTTGGCACAGGTTACGAGGCGCTTGAGGTGGGGGGACTTTTTGGACGGGCGCTTGCGAGAGGCAGAGCTCCTCAGTGGCTTGAACAGCGAGCACCTTCTCAAGCCCCTTGCACATTGCATTGTCAGGATGTCGGACGGGCACGTGCTTGAACATGGGTCAGTGGACCTTGTCAAGAACCCTCCGAAAGGGCTGGCGGCCTGGGTTTTGATGGAGCTGTGCGACAGGGGGACCCTCGTGGTGAGGTTTCCTTTATCGCCCTTTTATTGTACTTTTACATTATTGGCGTGTTTTTTTGTTTTGTTTCTTGTTGTTGCTGTTGTTGTCCATGTCGTTGTCGTTGTTGTTGTTGCGTTTTTCCCTGCGTGTTTTGGCTTTGTTTCTTTGGCCGTTTCGGTCATGCCACCTCATCGCCGAGCCAGATTTCGCTGAAAGATAGTTTTGATGGGCCGCATCAAAAAGAGAGGGGGAGGGTGGGACTGCGACTGCTCTCTGGTCAGGGTGGGAACAACACCCACCCACCCACCCAACCCCCCCCCCCACGCACGCACGCACGCACACACACACACACACACACACACACACACACACACACACACACACACACATACACACACACCAGATAGAGAGAGAGAGAGAGAGAGAGAGAGAGAGAGAGAGAGAGAGAGAGAGAGAGAGAGAGAGAGAGAGAGAGAGAGAGAGAGAGAGGGGGGGGGGGGGGAGAGGGGGAGGGGGAGGGGGGGGGGGAGAGGGGAGGGGGAGGGGAGGGGAGGGGAGAGGGAGGGAGGGAGAGGGAGAGGGAGAGGGAGAGGGAGAGGGAGAGGGAGAGGGAGAGGGAGAGGGAGAGGGAGAGGGAGAGGGAGGAGAGGGAGAGAGAGAGAGAGAGAGAGAGAGAGAGAGAGAGAGAGAGAGAGAGAGAGAGAGAGAGAGAGAGAGAGAGAGAGAGAGAGAGAGAGAGAGAGGGAGAGAGAGAGGGGGGGGGAGGGAGGAGGGGGCGGATGGGCAGGGCCAGGGCCAGCACAACCGTTGCAGGGCGACTAAGCCATCGTTATCGTAGAAAGGGCTGTTGGGATCTTTGAAGCTGCTGCTGTGCATCTCCAGTTGTGATGTGTTTCGTGGGGGTGCAGGAAGCAGTTGAGAAGGGATGGTTCCGCACCCTGTACGACCCCCTTGCAAGCAGTACAAACATGTATGCAGTGGCACATGTAGGCAGGCAAATAGCTGAAGCCATCTGCTGCCTCCACCAGAGTGAGGTCGTGCATGGGGTGCGCCCCTGGGTTATTCCTGTCTTTGGTTTCATGCCTCTCCCGTCCCTACCCTACCTCCCCCCTGTCCTCCTCTCTGTCCCCACATCTGAGTCCCGTTAACCCCCCCCCTTCCTCTCTCTGACTGCACACACACACACACACACACACACACACACACACACACACACACACACACACACACACACACACACACACACACACACACACACACACACACACACACACACACACATACAGAGAGAGAGGGGAAGGGAGGGAGGGAGGGAGGGAGGGAGGGAGACCAAGGGCGGGAGAAGGGGGCGCAGGGAGGGAGCTTCATGGACCGGGACCAGTGGTCTAATGAGGGAGGGGGCGGGGAACAAGCGAGGTTGTTGGAACTTTTCCCTACTGATGGAGGAGGGATAATAGGAATGAGCGAGGAGAGGCCCTGCGGTGAGAGGTGGTCCCAAATGTGTTTATGTACCTCGTTTGGACTTTGGAAGCTTCCAACAAGAGGAGGAGGAGGAGGAGGAGGAGGAGGAGGAGGAGGAGGAGGAGGAGGAAAAGCACAAGAAGAAAGAGATCATTTGAAATGGGGTCATGCATGCGCAGGACCTATCGGGGGCGAACGTGCTTCTTTGCAGTGCACCACCAAATGCCCCCCTCGCTTTCTGTGCCAAATTAGGCGGATTCGGCCTGTCGAGGCGCTTGCAGCAGTTCGTCGGGGAGGACCACAATGACGCGATCTGCGGCAGCATCTCGCACTGCCCTCCGGAAGTCTTACGCCAAGAGAGTGCTATCAGTAAGGTGCGCAGATTGCACACAGCTCAATTGGAAGAAGTCGCAATCAGAAAGTCTGCTGGAGAGGTATGTGTGGCCATGTTACCTGTGTTGGCCTGATTTCCGATTGGCAGAGCTGCTCCTAGTCCGTAAGCCTCCACACAAGCCCACCACTATGTATTCAATTGGTAGGATCTGTTTAGATCTGCTCGAAGTTTGCCAGAGTGCTAATCGACTAGATCTAGATGTCATGACGATGAGAACTCTGCCTAATAATACTTACAATGGTTTCACTCACAACGGTTGAACCACTGAGTTAAAACGATTGCAACCACCGAATGAGATCTACAACAATTGCAATTGTAAGGATGGGCTGCCCCTACAGGCGTTGGACGTGTACGCCTTTGGTGTGATTTGTTGGGAGCTTGCCTGCCACGCTCGGGCCTGGTCCAACATGACTGGTGGCCAGGTGTGCACGCATATGTGATAATCGTAGCAAAATTAACGCAAGTGAAAGCTTGTGAGGCATTTGTCAGGGAGGCGCTCGTATTGCACTGCTCGGTTTGGATGATATGAGCTGTAAGAGGTTTGATAATCTACTGAAGAGGGTGTTGAGGGAAGGAACAATGAAGCGTGTCATGATTGTACAGAGGTCAGAGGGCCGACACTTGAGAAAGGGCAGGGTTGATAATGATGGGGTCACTCTCTCTCTCTCTCTCTCTCTCTCTCTCTCTCTCTCTCTCTCTCTCTCTCTCTCTCTCTGTGTGTGTGTGTGTGTCTTCTCTCTCTCTCTCTCTCTCTCTCTCTCTCTCTCTCTCTCTCTCTCTCTCTCTCTCTCTCTCTCTCTCTCTCTCTCTCTCTCTCTCTCTCTCTCTCTCTCTCTCTCTCTCTCCCTCCCCCCCCCACCCTCCCACTCCCTCCCTTTCTCCCTCCCTCCCTCCTTCACCCCCCCCCCCTCTCTCTCTCTCTCTCTCTCTCTCTCTCTCTCTCTCTCTCTCTCTCTCTCTCTCTCTCTCTCTCTCTCTCTCTCTCTCTCTCCGCCCGCGCATGTGCTTGCGTGTGTGTGTGTGTGTGTGTGTGTGTGTGTGTGTGTGTGTGCATGCTTGTGTGGTGTGTGTGTGTGTGTGTGTGTGTGTGTGTGTGTGTGTGTGTGTGTGTGGGGGGGGGGTGGGGTGGGGGGATGACACACAGATGGGGGAGGAAGGGAGGGAGAGAAAGAAGAGGGGAATGGAAGGTTTTTTGGGGAAGCCCAAAGTTTGACGAGTCTTCACCTTGATGACCATGTCACTTTAGAAGGAGACGCTCAAAGGCGGATCTCCAACACGTTTGCGGTCGCAGATTCTGGTAGCTGTCAGCCTGCGCAATGAGGAGCTGGGCTTCCCTGACAACACCAACGCCGCTCTGCAAGACTTGGCTAACAGGTGCATGTCCCCGAACCCAACGCACCGACCCTTGATGGAGGATGTCGTAGCGGAGCTGCGCCAACTAGAGGAATCGTTTCACCCTAGCGTCATGAATGTTTCAAGCTATCCAGACGAACCAGCAACATAGGAACCATGATACGGAGTGAATGCTTCTCCTGATACGGACTGGATGGCAGTCATGTTACGGAGTAATTGGCAATCATCTCATCCGTTGATATCATTCCAGCGGGCGCAACCTTTGGAGCTTGAACTGGTCCGTCTATATACAGATGGACCAGCTCCGTAGCATTCAGAAGATGTAGGAATTTGCAGACCGTACCCTTATGAGCGGTTATACATCCGTATCCGTATACCGTTATATAACGGCATACTCTTGCCAGAGTTGGAATGCTGATTGTCACTAACGCTCGACTTTCGACGCCAAGTGCAGGCGCAGGAGCAAATTTTGAATGGCGGCAAAATAGATTACTGGTACTATACAGGTACTATATATGGTATATATAACCAGCACATATAGCACCATATATATTATACGGTACCATATATAGTATATGGTACCATATATGGTAAATGTACATGATACCACCATATACAGTACCATATACATGGTACTATACATGGTGGTATTATATAGGACGCGTCCTCAACTAATCATGGAACCCGGGCCACTTTTTGGAAGTCTTACACTACCTTACGAGTGGTACCGTAGGACGAGTCCTTAACTACACTTACTCGTATCGTAGTGTAAGACTCGTCCCATTGTACCGACTGTATCCATGTAGTGTACTGGAAGGCTCCTCGTATTTCACTACTGGTACTGTAATTAAGTCTTACACTACAATAAGAGTAGTGATTTGGGACAAATCTTACACTGCAGCTTGAGTAGTACAACAGGACGAGTGTACACTAGCTCGTCAGTGCTGGAAAGCCGTGCGAGTTTGATTTTTAAAATCTTTGTGCGCACGGCCATGGATTGGCCAATCTGAAACTTTTCCCGGGCGCAGAATCTTTGTTTGTAAAGCCTCTGCCCCCAGGAGTGGTTTATCGTGGGAACGACTACATAATTTTACTACAAAAAAGTTCTAGTTTCCCAATGCGGCTTCCTTGTTAGGCGTCACATGCAGTGCATCATTCGGCACGTGCAGTTGCTTGCCGGCTTGCGCCTGGGAGGCCCAATAGCTAATAGCTAGTCTTACTGGAGAAGAGGGTCGCAATGGAGAAGAACAAGAATCTGGAGATTGCAATGGCGTCTCTTGATACACGAAAAACCATCGTGGATATTCCCTCCCTAAACTTCTCAGTAGCGCGTCTTAATTAATGACGGTGTTTAGCCCTGCAGGGCCCTAGGCCCCGGCCCAAGGGAACTCCTCGAAGGTCTCTCCGAGCAGATCTCGAGTTTTATTGGGCGGGTAGCCCTTATATTCATTCTGTATTGAATGGAAAGGACTAATTTTCTGAAAGGTCATCAGGATGGATCACCCCATGAACTCTTCAGTTGAAGTGCTGGAGTGCTCTGTTGAGAGATAATCATTTGATTGAAACACATGTGTCAATCATAATGGTGCCTGGCAAGGGATCGATCCCTGAATTCCGGCATCGATCCCTGAATTCCGGCTTATGTCGTGGTTAAGAGTACAGTTGACGATGTACAGGTTTCACCGTAAGAGCCTTTCTCACACTTTTAAGGGATGAGGGAGACCCTTGCTTTGTCAAACAATTTCATCGGAACTTTCATTGTCCATTTCTTGCGCAATGGTTCCTGAACCTCTTTTGCGTCGCTTTAAAGCAAAATTTTGCCCTTCAGCCACTTAAGTCTGTCCGAAGGGATGTGTTCGACCGCTTTTCAGCACAAATGTCTAGAGTCCCTCTCATAAGGAATTCCCTTGAAAACCTCACTACTTTAACAAAGGCGAGACGGTACTGTTGAAGGCGTGAATGGTACTCCTCTGCCATGTGCATTATTTCCTGAGTGTTTCAGAAAGAAGCATTGAAGGCCTCGAAGGTTGCGAAAGCGTTCATCTATCGCTGAAAGCTGTGTCATTGCAGGCAGTTGACTCTGATCGAGAACACTATATGTTCACTAATGCTCGAGGGACATATTTGGCTCGTAGGCCATGCTGGTACGTCCACGACATGTCGTACTACAAAAAAAGCATATACATGGCAATAGAGACTTTCCTGGTTCATTCCCGCTTTTGCTAAATATATATACCGTGGAGTATCGACATTCCCGTTCTTGCTGGATACGTATATATATTGATGTATTATCGACATTCCCGCTCTTGCTGAATACGTATATATACCGTGGAGTGTATCTACACACGGTTATATGATGTGCAGTACATGCAGCTAGCCAAAGTTTGTTGACTGTAGTATTGACATCGTGTAGCCTTTAATTTGCAAACTATCAAGGTCCGGTTACATTACCTATTAAGGGCGGCATTGAGCCCAAAGGTCTTAAAGCTCACCTAGACCCCTAGGGCGGTACCTGGCTTTCACTTGACTTCAATTGCAAGTAAACATGGGCTGCTTTAGCTGCCAATTGCTCTAGGTAAGGTGACGTTTATAGAAGGACTATCTAGAAACTATTTCAATTGAGCATGAGCTAGCATGAACCAAATAAAATAAAAACACGTCGATCGAAAGATCGAAGGCATGCATGCTTGTACACCCGGGGTACCCAATCCCACACACACCTACGTAGGTATACAAACCCACACACACCAAATCCACCCACCAACCCAACCCACACACCCGCACGTGCAAGGGCACGCACCCCCCCCCCCCACACACACACACACACACACACACACACACACACACACACACACACACACACACACACACGCGCGCGCGCGCGCGCGCACTCATGCACGTGCACACACACACGCACGTGAACGCACATGCACACACACACACGCACACACATACACACACACAAAACACACACACACACACACACACACACACACACACACACACACACACACACACACACGCCCGCGCGCTCGCGCACGCGCACGGACGCACGCACGCACACACCCACACCCACGCCCACACCCACCCACACACACACACACGCCCACACACACAAGCACACACACACACACACACACACACACACACACACACACACACACACACACACACACACACACACACACACACAGACACACACACGAGAAAATGCCAACGGAACATATAGTTGTTCCGCCATTCCGATTGAAATCTTCCGCGTCCTTACCAAGCGTTACCCTTCCGCAACCCTAAACCCGCAATCCTGTAGGGACTCCAGAAAAATCGAACTGGAGGAAGAACAGAAAAGCGGGTGTACCAGAAATCCTATGCTCTGTTGCAATAGAGCATAACATAAGCCAATTGGCTTATATAATATATTATGGCCTGCTCAGACGTGCCAGGGGTCCGTGCTAAAGAAGCGCATCAGCAGGAAATGCGCCAAGTCGTTGCTGGATTTGGCAGCCTTAAATTTAGACCTCACCGCACCGGGCTACGTAGCAGTCCAACATAGTCCCATAAGGGGAGACAATCGGCATTATAAGGCCGATAAGGGAATGAGTTAGCATGCTGTGCATGCATCTACGATGAGGCTGCACTAAACTCGCACTTGGATGCACCACCGCTATCTTTTGGCTTCACCTTGTTGAAGCTGCCCTACGTAATGCACGTATAAGGCCGATTGCCTCACCTTGCGGGACTGTGTGTAGGTACTAGTCTCCTAGGAGTGGCCCCCGGAGACCCGTAAGTTCAGGATGTGTCGAAGCATGCAGTCACTCATCGCATGCAAGACAACACGAGTCGTCCAGCCCATACGGCATGAGGAGTTGGACTCGTGACACGTGACTCACGACCCACCACTCATCTTCCTCACTTGCCTTTCACAGCTCTTCCGATGCATACGCATGCATCGTATACGCCGTTTCAGTGGTTAGGAAGACGTCATGACGACCATGATCGTGACCATGTAGCAGTGAAAACAACGACCCACTACTTAAAATGTCTTGGCCTTCCCGGAGTTTTCTTCACCTGCGGGCCTGCGCGTTGGCGATAAGCGATCTGCTTTGGGAGTCCGCCTTCGCTGCACCCACATGCCTAGCCGGATGAGAAGTGCGCCGAAACATGCATGCGCCCCCAAGAAGAGACCGTACCGCTCCAAAAATGACATGTCGTCATCCCGCATGTGCAGGTAGGGGTCGTCACCAGTCTGTGCCACGTGTTCGATCCAGTCTGCGCCCCACACACAGCCGCCTCGGGCTCAGCTCAGGTTGGGACGTTCATCCATCTGGGCTTTCATCTTTGCAAGGGCTTGCAAGTTAGGGTTTGCAAGCAATAGGCACATCAGTCTGATTATTTTTGAATTAGACGCTGCCGATATATTGTACTGCGCGGAAAGCGTCCCCGTCGCCGTCGACTTATATATGAGAGAAGTACCCTGTCCGTATTTCAAACACCTGGTTGATCTTACGGGCATAAAGCGCAGTAACACGCCCGGCGAAAGACCTGGGTTCGAGTTCCACTGTGCTCTACAGATACGCACAGGAGCCCTGATTTGAAGCTTTATGTACGGGCAGAGTGAGTTGGCATGCGTGCTCACGTGCACATGTGCACACACACACACACACACACACACACACACACACGCGCGCGCGCGCGCGTGGAGGGGCAGGAAGGAGGGGAGGGTAGGGGAGGAGGTGCAACCGAGGAGGAGGAGGAGGAGGAGGAAGAGGAGGGGGTGGTGAAAATGATGGGATGGAGAAACGCCCGCACCTCCTGCCTCTTGAACAGGGGTTTGCTTCCGAGCGCGCATCTGGCGCGAGAGAAGCGCGGCCTTCTTGGCAAAGTGGGGCTCCGTCAGGACGCGGTGCAATGCGTCGTGGAAGACATTTTCGTCGAATTCAAATGCCGATGTCCCCGCCAAGCCCCAGCCCAAATTTTGGACCTTCTCCGCATTCGAGGGCTGGTCCCCCATGCCCGGAACTCCAACGATCGGCTTCCCGTACCAAGCCGACTGCACTCCAAACCCCCAACACGTGCATGTTAATGACTACGCAAACTGATGCATGGATTCAATCCCACTACCAGGGCCTCCAAGTGCGCACTTAAGTGTGCACCCACACTTGCGCATCTCTTGCCCCTTTTCTTTGGTTTCACCATATGGTGAACGTAATACACAGTGTGCACGCAAGCATGTACTCCGAAAACATGCGCAACGGTGGTGGGCATGAGCCTGCTCCCCTGCGCGTGCGCGCGCGCGTGCGCGCGCGCGCGCGCGCACACACACACACACACACACACACACACACACACACACACACACACACACACACACACACACACACACACACACACACAAGAGCGTGGTCATGTATGCACATTCAAAAACCCACCCCCTCCATTCTTCCCTTCCTCTCTTTCTCTCTCTTACTGAATGGATTGCTGACTGAAGTGCATTCAAAGCAAGAGGAACAGAAGGTCACCTCTAAGAGAGAGTTGTGTCCACCAACCATTAGCAAGCTTTACTGAAAAATTTTCTACCGAAATGCGTTCAAAGCAGGAGGCGCATGGGGTCACCTCTATGGGAACCACCATGCATAAGCAAATCTTACTGGGGAGGCGGTTGAATTGGAATGCAATCAAAGCAGGGGGTGCGGAAGTTCACCTCCAAGACCGAGTTATGGCCACAGTGGGAGACAAAGATGCGCAGCTTGGGGTGCGCCAGAATGTCCTTCTGAGGCATCCAGTCCACCACCTGCACTTTCCCGTCCCGCATCCCTCAGATCTGTACCTTCCTGAGCAGTACGATTAAGATTTCCAAAGCAATATGGTATGGTTTCCAGAGCAGTACGCGTAGGGTTTTAACAAGCAATGATCCCTATTGGGGTGGTGCAGTGCATGTCTCAGGCACCCAGTCCACCACCTGCAACCCCGTCCCAGTTCCCAGTGCCTTCTATTCCAGACATCTGCGTGCAAGTCCATACTCTTGCATACTCTTCCCTCCCACACGCCCTCCCTCTCTCACTATTTTCTCTCGCCCTCTTCTCCTCCACCTTCTCTCTCCCCCACCCACTTCCCTCCCTCCCCCTCTCCCTCTTCCCTCCCTCCTTTCCCCCTCAGCCTCCCTCCTCCCTCCCTCCCTCCCCCTCTCAAGGGGACTAGAAGCAGGGACCTCGAGAGGCGCCAGCGGACACTGGGGGAGGGGTGGGGGAGGGGGGTGTCACCTTGACGTTGCTGCCGAGGTTGAGGGCGTTGATGGCTTCGCGGGACATCTGCTTGGAGGAGATGCGCCAGATGACGTCAGCCGGGACCCGCGACAGGGCTCTGCCCATAGCCTCTATTTGCTCCTCCGCTGCAGCCCCCCAGCCCCCCTCCGCCTCAATCTGATAGATTACTCTACCGGTATTGAATATTTCAAATAATGTTTTAGGGCTGTTGATAGGTCCAATGTTGTCTACAGGACCAGTTTTGGTTGGGGTGGGTGTGTGTGTGTGTTGGGGTATGTGTATGTGTGTGTGTGTGTGTGTGTGTGTGTGCGTGTGTGTGTGTGTCTGTGTGTGTGTGTGTGTGTGTGTGTGTGTGTGTGTGTCGGTGTTGTGTCTGTGTGTGTGTCTGTGTGTGTGTGTGTGTGTGTGTGTGTGTGTGTGTGTGTGTGTGTGTGTGTTTTCTCATCTTTCCGTGTTACTGGCGCTTATCGATTTAGTATTAACTTCTAAAACGAACCAAAAAAAAAAAAACGAAACGAAAAAAAAAAAAAAAACGAAAACAGAAGGGAAATGAAACGAAACAGAACAGAACAGAACAAACAAGGCGGAGCATAGAATAGCAAAGCAGTGCAGAGCAAAATATGGTGGAACGAAACAAGACCAAAAGAATCATAGCTAAGAGACGGCCATCAGTATTTGCAAAGTATGCAAGGTTGTTGTAGAGGCTTACATTAGCGGTCTAAAATCCCACATTGCAATGAAACACTGAAAATTAATGTAGGACACTGCCTTGGCAAAGCCAGCAGCAAGGACATGACAACAAGCGCACAGGACCACCAGCAATGACATGACCACCAGGCATGACAACAGCAAATTCATGATCACAGTCGAAGACATGACCACGAGTGAAATATAACCGGGAACGGAGAGGGTGAAGGCATCAGGTAAAAGATCGTATTGGGCAAAAGGCGATCCTCTTGGGGACATACGTACGGTCAGTACGGTACCCAGGGAGACCAGAATGACACCCCGCTCGCTCTGATCCATGTACTCCTGCACCAACCAGAACATCGTCATCACCTTCACCATCATAGGTCATCATTGTCATTATCATCATCATCATCATCATCATCATCATCACCACCATCACCACCATCATCGTCATCATCATCGTCATCATCATCGTCATCGTCATCGTCATCGTCATCGTCATCGTCAGCGGCAGCAGCAGCAGCAGCATCGTCATCGTCATCGTCATCGGCATCGGCATCGGCATCGGCATCGGCATCGGCATCGCATCGGCATCGGCATCGGCATCGGCATCGGCATCGGCATCGGCATCGGCATCGGCATCGGCATCGGCATCGGCATCGTCATCGTCAGCAGCAGCAGCATCATCATCATCATCAGCAGCATCATCATCATCATCGTCATCGTCATCGTCGTCGTCGTCGTCGTCGTCGTCGTCGTCGTCGCCGCCGTCGCCGTCGTCGTCGTCGTCGTCATCATCGTCATCGTCATCATCATCGTCATCATCATCACCACCATATATCATCATCCTCCTCCTCCTCCTCGTCCTCCTCATCATCATCGTCACCACCAGCATCGCCACCACTATCATCATCCTCAGCACCACCGTCGTCGCGCTTGTCATCATCGCCATCATCATCACCACCAAAAAGGATAAGCATGTCACCCTAAACCCTACCTTAAACCCCAATCATGGTACTGTTTTCACCAGATTCAGCCACAATCATTAGAAACCATCGCAGTGCGCCTCATCACCCTCATCATCACCACACTGTAGCTGTTCCTGAAATGGTCGCTGATCTCCATCATCGCAATTGCTATTGCTGATGGAACAACCTGTTCATGGTGCAACATCCAAGAAAAAAAATTGGGGGGGGGGGGGAGGGTTTTCCTCACAGCAGGCCTTGCAAAGAGGGGCTAGCACCTGGAGATCCGGAGGCAGGGGCTTCGACTCATACTCCACTTGCAGGGGCCCCACCCACTTGACGTTAGGCGGAAGCTGGCGCGGCAGCTCCAGAGCCCACTCCAAGTTGGCAATGACCATGGACTCAACTTTGCGGTTGTCCCACGACGCCAGATCCACCCCAAACTTCTTCCTGCCCACAGTGCCAGAGGATTCAAACTTACTTTCCATCCACAACACTGTACCTTTCCTCCCTAAACACTGTATCGTTCATCCCCAGCAATGTACCTTTCCAATGTTTTCCCCAACACTGTAGCTTCATCCCCAACACTGTACATTCCCCGTGACTGCCTTCCCCAACACTGTACCTTTCATCCCCAACTCTGCACATTTCCCTTTGAAATCTTTCCCCCAACACTGTCCATGTCTGGCAACAATGTAATGTTTTCCCATTGCCACCGGACACCTCTGTGATGTTTGATAATCTGACTGGGTTCAGGTTGTGCAAGACCCGCAAGATGATACACCTGTGTTGCAATTCTGCCTCCCAACCACAGACAGATCCTGTTCTTATACCTGATACATGGTCTATACATGATTCATAATCTGTACATGATTCATGACCTACACATGACTGTTGCCCCTGGCCCGCCACTACGAATGGTTTGCCTAGAAAGGCAACCCGCCACTCCCACCCACTCTGATGGATCTGCACCCAAGTCCTGTGAGAAAGAGTCCCGCACCGCTTGCCATTTGCCAGCAGATATTTGTGCAGTGGCGGTAAAACTATCTGTACAATACCAGCGCAGCAATTTAAAAGTGCCAGCAGACACAGTTGTACATTCCCGTACATCAAGCTTGAACAGATGCACACAGTAACGTTATCACCTAAGCACGAATCTTTTCTTTCTTTCCGCTTCGCCTCAGCGGCCCCAGCCAAAGCCCCAACCAGGGACTAAACATGATAGTGTCTTGCCAAAGCACATGGGCGGGTGGGTGCAGGGTTGGCTGCCTGCCTGCCGGCGCGTGCAAGTCCCTATGCCTGAAGCCCCCAATCTCTCTCTCTCTCTCTCTCTCTCTCTCTCTCTCTCTCTCTCTCTCTCTCTCTCTCTCTCTCTCTCTCTCTCTCTCTCTCTCTCTCTCTCTCTCTCTCTCTCTCTCTTTCTCTCTCTCTCGCTCTCTCCCCCTCCCCCCCCCACTCTCTGTCTGTGTGTGTGTGTGTGTGTGTGTGTGTGTGTGTGTGTGTGTGTGTGTGTGTGTGTGTGTGTGTGTGTGTGTGTGTGTGTGTGTGTGTGTGTGTGTGTGTGTGTGCGTGTGCGTGCCTGCGTGCCCGCACGCGCGTGCGTGCGTTTTTGGGGGGGCTCCTGGGGATGGGGGGGGGGGGGGCAAGGCACAAGTGGCTGCTCATTACTAACGGGGCCACGGAAGATCCAACATGGCAGACAGGGAAGCGATACCCATCCCATCCCGGGTTGAAACAACTGATACTGTTTAATAAGCACCGGGAAGAAATCAGAGCCCATATTCCAAAGGACATGGGGAGGAAGGGCGGTGGGAACGCAGGGCGCACTGCAGGCGGTAGGTGGGCGGCTGCCACGCCAGCAGGTCGAAGGTCTTCAGCAGCAGGTAGTTGTACAGGTTGGCCAGCTGTTGGGGCAGTGTCTGCAGCCACAAGAACGGAATCTTGAAAAAGTACAAAAGAAAAAAGAAAAAAAGGAGACGAAAGGAAAAAAATTTAAATAACATTAAAGAACCAAAAAAAAAAAAAAAAAAAAAAAAAAACTCGCTTACCCGTTTCATTGTGGGAAAGGAAAATCTCACGGTCTTGCCGCACCCCGGGTCCCCTGGGGCCCAAAACTTACAATGAAGCACAGCATAGCTGTGAGGATACGCTTACCGAGCAATTGCGTAAGGAGGCAGTACCCTGAGCCTGGTCCCTGCCTGGCGTCTGCATATGAGCTTCATGGTGTAACTCCCCATGCTTCGTGTACAATCCCCGTCGCCCCCCCTCCAAGTTTAAGTTTCCCTACCTCCAGCAGCAGTATCTAGCATAACTCTCAGTACCGCCAGCAGCAGCACCTAGCATAACTCTCGCTGCCCAACTCTCGTCTCATTCCCCATAACTACCTTGGCTACCCTCGTCCATGCACTCACAACTAATCATAAACCCCCATCTCGATCATAACTCCCATCGCCCACGATCCATGCCTCTTTTCCTTCCACCTCCGGCCCAAACCGCGGTCCCATACCTTCCCCCCAAGCATTGCGCGCGTGACACGAACTTCCTTGGGGATCTCCACTCCACTCGCTCCCTGGGGCTTCCTTTCTTAGGGTTCTCCACTCCACTCACTTCCTTGGGGGACAGGCACCACACATTTCCGCACCATAGGAGAGGTGTAGGGAGACAGCGCCATCGGCACGAAGCGAGGGTCCTGGAAAGTGTTGTAGCGGCGGCCGGTACCCACGCTGGGAGAGTTGATGAAAGGCTCCGGGGGAGGGCCGCTATGTATGGCCACCCCCGGGAGACCCAGCATACCTGCGGCTACTTTGGCGGTAATATCAAAGAACTCCGAAACAAGAATATTCGGTCCAAAGTCCTGCAACACCCGTCAAAACTCGAGTTTTTGCCAACACTCATCGAAATTCGGGGCTTTCTTAACACCCATCAAAACTCAAGGTTTTCCCAACTCCCATCAAAACTCAGGTATTTCCCAACACCCATCAAAACTCGGGTTTTTCCCACCACCCGTCAAAACTCGAGTTTTTGCCAACACCCATCAAAATTCGGATTTTTCCCAACTCCCATCAACACTCAGGCTTTTCTGGCAGCCCTTCCTCCCACCTGCGATTGATGAGAGGGGAATGAAACCGCCTCCTCCTTCTGGGTGCGGCTGGGAACTGGATCGTACAGTACTTTCACAACAGACAGAGAGCGGCACAAGATGCCCGAGCTCTGCCACATTGTGTGGCGCTGTCTTTGTGTTGTGCAGTTGCTCTGCGCGCCTTGCGCAATTAAGGGTTCCGCAGAAAATCCCCATTTTCACCCTCTAAGACCAGGAAATGTCTCCTTCAGTTGCGCATTGCTCCGATCTGGATGGGACAGTAGGCCCCCCCCCCCCCCCCGGGGGGAAAACCTGTGGCACAAGACGCCCTGCTCTGTGCGCGAAAAAGGGGCTTACGATAGAAACATCAATTGAAGATGTACCGTTTCGTTAAGCGAAGTGAAGCGGGCCATCTTCAATTGGTATTCCTCGGCAGAGCAGCGGTTTTCGACTGGCCGTTTCAATGTCTCTGTCGTAATGGTTGTAAAAGAACATTTTCTGATAGACACGTTGCCATGTGCTGTGCAGCACAGCCCATGAGGCAGCTTGTCGATCGGCTGAATCCTAAAAGGATGGGGTTTGGAAATGAAATGTTACCACCCGGTTGGGGGGAGCCGTCGCCGCACCTTAATAGCTTGAATGAGAGTCTCGTTGCCCAGGATTTTCTCGCCCATCGGCGCCTGCCAGGAGGGCGTCATCGGCAGGAAAAGCAGGGGATGGATGTATTTTGTGAGCTTTCTCAGCTTAAAGAAGTTCTTGAGCTCCACGGCGGGGAACTCCACTTGGTGGCTTATGAATCTGGCATTTGGCGGAAGCTTGTATGCGCCTCCCTTGTTTGCCGCTGCCTCACTCGCCACAACCTGAAAGAAGCATCGACGAGTCATGCCCGCTGTTAATCCTAGGCCCTGATAACCATAGGCCCTGATAATCCTATGCTGATAATCCTGAGGTTAGCAGCAGCAGTGCCTTACTTGGTTTGCTCTGGGGCATACTTGACTTGAAAACCATTTGCATGTTTGCTTTGAGAAATTCTGACCAAGATGACGTGCAGGACAGGAGGAGGAAAAGGCGGAGGAGGAGGAGGAGGAGGAGGAGGTTGGCACAAATCAGATCAGCGGATTCTCTCAGGAGGTTGGCATGAGTCAGTTCAGGTAACACCTCTCAGGAGAATGGTACGGATCAGTTCAGCAAATCCTCTCAGGAGGATGGCACGGATCATCTTCTCAGGAGGATGGGCATGGATAAGTTAGACAGTTTTCTCATGAGGATGGCACGAATCGATTCAGACGAGCTTCTCGGGGGAATAGCACGATTCTGTTCAGAGAACGTGCTCAGGAGAATGGCACGGATCAGTTCAGGAAATCTCTTCAGGAGGATGCACGGAACAGCTCAGACAACCCACGACGTGCCAGAGATCCCTGTCTCAGCATCCCTGTGCACAATGATAATGCCACAAAGGGACTGAAGGAAGGAGGGAAAGAAGTTTTAAGCCAACTGCAGGCATTCACGCATGGAAGATTACTGCTTTGGCAGAGGAAAAAGCCCACATTTCCAAAGCCACAGTTGTTCTGGACAAGATAGAGTACTCACAGCTTGTTTGGAATACACGTTTCCATAGGAAAAGCCATCCTATAGGATATTTAAGCTTTTCATGTAAGCAGTTGCTCGTTCGTAGCAACCTAACGCTTCAAGGGTCAGAACACCGTGTGATTTATTAGATAGGACAGTGTAGAGAATCCCAGGCATCACCGACACTTGAGGACTCCTTAAACATAATTACAGAACTATCACAGTAGATCTCATAAGGCAGAAATAAGAACGATGGTTGTCGCACCCTAACGTCGTGGCCCCTCTCCGCCATCTCGTTGATCACTTTCAGCATTACTAAATGAGGGCTGCAAGGGACAGGAAGGGAAACAAGAAAGAATAATATTTTTTCGCCCTGACATTGCTGCCAGCTAAGCAAGCAGATCGTGAGGGCGATTTGCAGAAATCTGAGCGACGCAGCACGAGCCATCGCCCTCTAGTGGGCCTCAGCTCCCAGGTAATACAGAGAGCATATAAGATACCACGGAATTGAACAAGCTATCTTAATTCAAGTGCAAATCCTGTGGATTTTTGATTCCGTCATTCTTGCTACGGCGACATCTGGCCTTCGATGGCAAACTCGTACATGTAGCGACATGCCTTCGAGATCCTGTGCTCCCTGTGGGCCAGATTGCGTCGCGCACCTTCGGGGTGGCTTCTTCCCGCGGGCCGCATGACCGACACTTGTACAGGACAAATGCACGTGATCAATCTTGTACATCTGACTGTCGTGGCTGTCGCCGCCCCCCAGAGCTGCCGATCACAAGTGACCGGCTTGAGAGTGTCAAAGTTGAGGCCCAACCACGGAAATGCCACCACACTAATGATCAAGAATCACTGTTTAATCTGCAAGGTTCCCAAAATTGTTGTGCTTTTGAAGTTACTTTTCTGTTGCAGTGTCAAGCTGTATTAATCGCATAAGCAGTGAGTTCCTTTCCGTGGGCTCTTGTCCTGATTTAAATCCGCCGTTTTACTTATCCTCGGGAGCAATAAAGAACCGGTTGACTGCATTATTGACAAGAAGGGATTAAATACAAGGTTTTCTCGTACTTGTCAAATTGTCGTCCTGATCTTGTAGGAGACGCAGTTGACGGAAAGGGACCTGCTTCATTAGGTAAGCCCATACCAGATTGAGGGGTGTTTTCACGTCGAAATTGGAGAGAATTAGCTGCTGCAATGGCCCCGAGCCTAATTCGTTTGCAGATAGTCAGTCACTCTCCAAAATGCAAGTCTCTAAGGGGACTCAAAGCTCCTGCTATATCCAGATTATTCAAGTTTGTCATTCTGACGAACGCTGATGGTATGGACCAGTAGCTTCGGACATTGATGGTTCTTTGTACCACTTCTAACCTGGTGCCCTCTCTCAATACCAGACGTAAATCCTCAGGCCAATTTTCAGCTTAAATTTCATCACCAAGTTTTAAGCTTATCTATGCGTCCAGTTTATGCAGGTCTGGCTGTTTTTGTTTGGAATTCAGCCGTGGCTTCTTGGTTGTCAATGTCTGTGTCACCACAATACACATACACAAAGCATAGGAGATGACAAGGGCGACATCATCTTTTACATCCATGGACATGCTCGGTCTTCTTGCAAGATGAGAAGAGAGGGGCTACCATGTTGCAGGGCTGCAGGACCATGATGGGGTCTCTTGGCGGAGTCCAAGGCGTGATAGGAAGGAGCCAGTACTTAGTTCAGCACAGGCAGTACAGAGCCACACCGCAAGGGTTGTCGTACAGATGTACTGCACTATGCGAGAGTGTAATGTCGTGTACACTACTCCCTGGATCTCCTCAGTTGGTGCACCCCGCAATTCACCCCGTCAGGCAAAAACATGGGACGTATTATATGCTTTCTATTGCCAGCAAGAATCGAAGCAGATCCTGCACTCTTCCTAAAGCCGCAGCAGCTGCAGCAGCAGCTGATGCGGTGCCCCGAAGTAGCAGCAACCGCCCCAATCCCGTTTTGAAGTTTGTGTTGGATCAGTTTCTCCCGATTGTCCTCCTGGCCGGCATTGCGCTTGGGTGCGCCTTGCCGCTTGCTCATGACTTGTTGACCCTCTGTGCCTCCCCATGCCTTTCTGTCACCTGCTCCCCACTTCCCACTCCTCCCTCTATTCCCCCCTTCTGCCCGCGGTGTGTATCACACACACACACACACACACACACACACACACACACACACACACACACACACACACACACACACACACACACACACACACACACACACACACACACACACAGACACACACACACACACACACACACGCACACACACACACACACACGCACGCACGCACGCACGCACGCACACACACGCATGCGTACGCGCGCGCGTGCGCATGCGTGTGTGTGCGTGCGTGCGTGCGCATGCGTGTGTGTGCGTGCGCGCGTACGCATGCACGCACACACACACACACACACACACACACACACACACACACACACACACACACACACACACATACGAACATGTTTGCGCACGCATGCATGCACATAGATGAATCTCCAAAGTGACGGCGATCACATGCAGGTACATTCTGCCGGGTGTGGGGCTGGTTCTGTCGGATCTGGGCTTCCAGACCTGGTCCACCTTTGCCATCTTTGTGATCTCCGGCCTGAACTTGCGGAGAAAAGAGGCAGAGCGAGCCCTGTCTGCTCGAGCTGCTATTGCATTCGGTGTGGTCTCCATTCTGCTTTTGACCCCGCTGATGTCACTGGCGGTACTGCAGCTCCCCCTGGCTCCCCGGGAACTGGCCATCGGGCTTGCGGTCTTCTGCTGCATGCCCACCACCCTCTCAACTGGCATTGCCATGACTGAGGTGAGAACCAGACGAGGCACTTGAATGAATCAATGAGTGAGTGAATGAATGAATTGTGAATGGGTGGGCGGGTGGGTGAGTGAATGAATGGATGAGTGAGTGAGTAAGTTAGTGAGTTAGTGAGTGAGTGAGTGAATGGTTGGTTGGAGTGCTTATCCCCGCAGCCCCGGCATAATGTTTCTGCCTGTCTTGTCCTGCCCGTCCTCCTTCAACCATGCTAAACCTCTTACCATGTCGCTGGGGATGGGGGAAGAACAGAGCGAGGGGGGGAGGGAGGGAGACAGGGGGTGGGCAGGACCGGGGGGGGGGGTGGGGGTTGGTTAGGTGGGTTCTATGCTTCCTTGACATTATTTGCACATAAAAAGGGAAAGTCCTGTTCAATCACGTGTGAGTGAGACTGCAACCCTTTCGGGCGGGGGTTACAGGCTGTGGGGGGAACACGGCGCTGGCACTGCTGCTGACGGTGGCGACAAACCTGCTGGGGATCTTCACAATGCCCTTCATCTTGTGCAGCGTGTTGGGTTCCGCTGGGAGCGCTGTAAAGATTGCCCCGGCGCCCTTGCTCAAGTCCCTCATCAAGAGCATCCTCATTCCCCTGCTTATCGGCGCGGGCGCGCGTGCCTACGTTCCCGGTGAGATGCCCGCTTGCAAACTCCACTGTCTGTCTTGGAGATCCCTTTCTGTTCCACAGCACCTCATCCTCATGTTGACTGACACAGTGGCATCTGCCCGCACTGC
>KV908388.1:50000-80000 GCA_002005505.1 Botryococcus braunii
CCGGGGGAAAGGGGGACCAACGCACCCACCGAAACCCCTCACAGTGCAGCCGCACTGAAAACTGCGTTATCACCCGAGGTGCATGGGGGCCTACCCACAAATCAGCGTCCGCCAAAGAAGATTTGAGTGACCATCCAAAAGCGATGAATTAATGGGAAATAGGACAAGAAAGACCCCCCCCCTCTCTGCCCACTGGACCACGAAGGTCGGTGAGCCGATGTTTGTCGCCCTGAACATGGCTGAAACATCGAGCCCACAACAGCTTGAAGCTAAGGAGCTTGCGATTGCCAGGGAGCCTCGGAATCGATGAGGTGTGCCTGGAAGGCAATGCGCTCCCGCAGGTCTGAGGGCAGCCCAGCCATTGCGGCCCACAGGGCCAGCAACCGTGGATGACCTCTCCCCTGGGCCGGCCTCGCCGCCTTGAAGAAGACTCCCGCCAGTACAGCGGCCCTCTCCCGCCTCACCGCAACCAACTCGTCAAGCGGGGCGGGCAAGCCCTGCTTCAATTTCCGCCCTAGGTACAGTACCATCTGCCACTTCACGCGGTCACTCCACAGTCCTTCATCTTCCACCAGCCAGTGCGCCAGTTTTTTTGGCCGTGGACTCCAGCAACGGGGTGGCCCATGCAGGAACCATGTGATCGCACACGTACCGCAGCACCGCCAGGGTCGGTCCAGGAGAGACCTTCCACAAGATGCCAGCAAAGGCTCCTCCCGAAGGCCGCCTGCACTCCTTTGGGAAGCCGACTACGCGGGCATACTCATGGAGACACCTCAGGCACCCCAGCCAGTCGGGGCTCATCTCCCTATCGACCCGAGAGGGCTTGCAGCTGGAAACAATCACAGCCCTGACTGTCGAGGCGTCCCAAGGGGCCCCATTGTTGAGCGCCCACCGCAGGGCGCCCACGTCGCCACCCCCGGCCGCGGCTCTGGTTGTCCGAATGGTGAAGGGAACGCCCAGCTCCCGCATATGCTGCAACATGTCCTCGCCCCCCCCGGCTAGGAAAGTTGTCAGCCAGGAGCTGTGCATCGGGCACTCCGCTTCGACTGACAGCAAGCAACCAGCATAACCGCCCACGGGCCGCATGACGCGAAAATCCTCCGTACTTTACGACGTACACGCCTGGGTGGTCGCTGGCATCACGGGATCTGTGCTGTTCGTATCCCAATTCATACAACAGCTGCATACATTTCAGACTGCCTCTAGCAATCGATTCACGCATTGCATCGTCCCAGTGCCGGATCCGCAACCGCTCAAAGCAGTACCGCATGACCTCGGGCCGTCCTGCAGACTCAACCATATCTTTGCCATCGGCGCTCCACTCGCAGCCGCAGCGCTGCAGAAACTCCAAGCAGGCCACCTGGGCCTCCGGCTTGGCTTTACTCTGGCACACTGCGCTCATCGGCGAATCCCGGCGCACCAGACCAGGGTACATATTCAGGAGATACTTCAGGCATTCCAGTTGGGCTCCCTGAGCTGCCCCACGAGCTGCATTTCTCACATCCAAGCAGCCCGCCCTGCTTCCCACTGGCATCAGTGAATTCTTGAACGTCAATCTTCCAAGCCAGGTCCCCCTCGACTTAGATACCTCAAACACACACATTTTTGGGGGTGAAATATCCCCTTACCCCCCCCCCCCCCCAAAAAAAAAAAAAAGAAGAAGAAAAAAAAGAAAAAGGAAAAACACATTCTCAAATTCTGATGTTCTCCAACAAATCCAAAAAAGGACACCTACTTCCTCTAACACCTCACTTTCGCTCCTTTCTCCCACACAGTAACACAAGCACAAACCCTCATACACTCCTCAAGAACAGACAAATGAACACTTCAAACAAAATGAACAGTTATTCTAGAAGTATCCAAATAAGCAGCACCGCTCTAAGTCACTTTCTGCCGCGCACTTTTGTAAAGTCTGGAGGCAGTTCAGGTCTCCCCTACTTGCGATGGATTCAGCAAAATCAAGGCTCACACCCGATTTCCCATACCAGCCCAAAAGAGCCCCCAGGCATGCTGCATGGCCCCTGCGTTTAGCAAGGTCACACATAATGCGACAATATACACCCTCATGACGCCCTCGCACGTTGTTAGAGAGAGCCCCATTTTGGAGCTGCGCGGCAGAGTGGGCAGCCATCAGCAGGAGAAGGTCGCCAGAGCATGCCGCAAACTTCAACGCGGTCAGGTCGCAAGGGCATCCCCAACTTGCGGCAAGGGCAAGGAAAGCTGCATTACCCTCCAGGGCCGCGAGCCGGCAAATCTATACAGAGCGGCATCCCGCCTCAAGCAGTGCCTCCAAGCACTCCGGCGTGGCCTTCCGCATGGCGTATCGGTATAGATCCAGCTCCAGCAAGAAGCTGCTCTCCGACGTGCAGACCTCTGAGATGAGCCTGTCCTTCTCTCCCAGGTCGTGCCTCTCCATGACTTGACGCAAGTCGACCGTATCCCGTGTCTGCCAGTTGGACGCTGCGTCGATGCTGGAGGGCCAACCCCTTGCAAACAGCCAAGACAGCGTGGGCTTGTGGCCTGCCCTGCAGGTTGTGATTGCGGCTTGCCAAACCTCCAGCCTGCGGAGTTCCCCTGCCGCGGCTCTGTCGGGACTGCCCAGCGGTAGGAAGCGCCCCGCCTCCGCCAGGCCCTGCAGGCATTGTGTGTGACCTGCCCTTGCTGCATCCAGGTGGTCTCCGCAACACTGGCCAGGCACACGACAACTTCAGGTCGGACAAAGCTCTCAGTAAGCAGCAAAAGTGTTGCTCAAAGTCATTGACTACCCCTTTCGGCAATGTTTGCTCTCTCTCTCTCTCTCTCTCTCTCTCTCTCTCTCTCTCTCTCTCTCTCTCTCTCTCTCTCTCTCTCTCTCTCTCTCTCTCTCTCTCTCTCTCTCTCTCTCTCTCTCTCTCTCTCTCCCTCTCTCTCTCTCTCTCACACACACACACACACAAACTCTCTGTCTCTCTCTCTCTCTCTCTCTCTCTCTCTCTCTCTCTCTCTCTCTCTCTCTCTCTCTCTCTCTCTCTCTCTCTCACACACACACACACACACACACACACACACACACACACTCTCTCTCTCTCTCTCTCTCTCTCTCTCACACACACACACACACACACTCTGTCTCTCTCTCTCTCTCTCTCTCTCTCTCTCTCTCTCTCTCTCTCCCTCTCTCTCTCTCTCTCTCTCTCTCTCTCTCTCTCTCTCTCTCTCTCTCTCTCTCTCTCTCTCTCTCTCTCTCTCTCTCTCTCTCTCTCTCTCTCTCTCTCTCTCTCTCTCTCTCTCTCTCTCTTGCCGAATAGCAACATAAAACTGCAAAGGAAAATCATACAGACCAAGAGCCGTTCAGCTCCCACCGGGTGTCCTGCGCAGAGTATGGACTTCAGAGTGCTTCGGAAAAGTAAGATGGGGGCGGATTTCCTGAACTCCTACCCTTATACTCCCGGCTGTGTGACTCCGTGGCAATAATCTCAGAGTCTGAGACGTACTATGGAGTCCCTAGCAGCAGGGGCAAGTTCCTGCCAGGACGACCAAGTAGGCCTAGCTGATTAACGAGTCCCTAGGAGGCCATATCAGGGACCCTCCCTCCCTTTGCAAGAAGGCCGATCCAAGTTGGACACGTGACATTCACGGCATGGCACACAGGGCTGTGGGACGTGAAGGACAGCAGAGTGACGCCGTAAAGTGGTAGATGGTGCTGTACCTGGGGCGGAAGCTAAAGCAGGGCTTGCTGCCGCCCCCCCCCCCCCCCGGGCGGACTCGGCGAGTTGGTTGCGGTGAGGCGGGAGAGGGCCACTGCACTGGCGGGAGTCTTCTTCAAGGCGGGAAGGCTGGACCACGGGGGAAGTCATCCCCAATTTCTGGCCCTGTGGGGCGCAATTGCCGTTTCACTTATGTAAGTGTTGACAGTGTGGAAGATAGCAGTGTATATGCTGAACAAACGTTGCAAAGGTCATTGAAGACAGTGTCCATCATATGCCTGCCCATGCAAGTCAAGGGTGTTCAAAATGCGGTTGAAAAGTTCCGTAGGACACGTTCACAGTCCACAGTATAAAGGAAGACAAACAACGAGTGCTGTAAAGGACTGTCGTTTACAGCACACTTATTTCTCTTAAAGGCAGTTTGCCTGAAGTATCGAATACTGACAGGAGAGACTGCCTAATTCCAGCCCACACCTTGCTGAAGATTGCACAAGTTGTAATGCTAATTAGATTATAATCACACACCTCTGAGTGCGTCACCAAACCATTAGAGAAAAAACAACCACGCTCAAAAAGTGAGATCCACATAGCACAAGAACAAGTAGATGCTTTAATAATACTGACTCTAGTGACCACCCGGGCCCGGGCCTGATTGAGGAAAGCCCATCTAGACAGTCGACTGTGTAGACGTCTCCAGGCATCCGTAACATCTGTAGCTGTTGTACAAGCTCCTGATAACGTCAACCCACAGTGAAAGCTCATGTGCGTCGACTACCAACAATGATACGGTGCGCATCAGCATTCCGCATCTCATCAAGAAAGGTCAAATCTGTCCCAGGTTTGGGACGGCATTATGATTTGGAAGTCAGCATGGAAGGCATAAAACGCAGAGTACTTCCACAGAACCAAAGGTTCTAAAGATGTGAATCACAACCGGTAATCAGCTGAAAGAACTGTCCATACAGTAAAGAATGCTCGTGCATGGTGGCAACTTAAGTTTAAGTTTAAGTGGCAAGTTAAGTTTAAGCTTAGCTGTTTGCAATGTACAAGCTTGTACAACCCTTAAGGAGCGACAGCTCACACATGCACAACATATGATATGAAGAGATATTTTTTAAACTTATTCGAAAGGTACAATCTAGGGGCACTCCCGTTCATTACAGGCGGTGTGTGCTCCAAATGATCTCGTCAATCCTACAGGTAGCTATCAGCAGCATAGACAGCAGCGGGGCCAAGCCAGTGGCCTTCCAAAGAAGCTGACATACTTCACAGACTATGGACATGTGATGCACCACATCGAGTCCACAGCATTTCACCCGCATCTGTTGTGGGACACATGCCAGCGTTGCTGCACACCTTGCCCACGACCTAAACGGGTGAAACTTCCAAATAAAAATCTCCAGTCCCTTGAAACAAACGAACCGAGTTAAGTGCGTCAAGAGTAGGCGGAAGCTACACCACTCCACAACTTCGCTCCGGCACTATGTAAGAAAATGCAGAGAGAACCTAGCGTCCTACCTACTGCGTCTGACTGCAACTTCAGCGCAGAATTACATGCCAATAAAAACCATTCTGCAGTGCTGGAACAGAAGTCTCCGTTGATCCCCCCCTCTTGCGTGCGTGGGGGAACCCACGCACCCACCGAAACCCCTCACAGCGCTGCCGCAGTGAAAACTGCCTTCCTATTGCTCGAGGTACGTGGGGCCTGGCCACAAATCACTGACAAGGGAGTCCCTCCGAGACCTATCAGGGACCCTCCCTCTAATTGGAAGGAGGCCGATCCAAGTTGGACACGTGACATTTACGGCGTGCCACACTGGGTTGTGGGAGGTAATTACCTTTTTCCTTTATAAAGGACGGCAGAGTGACCTCGTGAAGTGTGGTAGATGGTGCTGTACCTGGGGCGGAAGCTGAAGATACCTGGAGACGTCTACACATTCGACTGTGTACATGGCCTTTCCTCGATCGTTTGCCCGGGTGGTCTCTAGGGTCCGTCCTGTTATGCATCTACTTGTTCTGATGCTGTTTGGAGCTCCCATTTTTGAGCTTGCAAACTAAGGGGGCTATTGTGTGTTGTTCCTGTTGTTATTCTTGTTGATGTTGTTGTGGTTTCTGCAACTGTACATGTTGCTGCTGCCTGCGTGCGTCCGTGCATGTGTGGGTACACCTGATGCTGCTGCTGCCTGCGTGCGTGCGTGTGTGCATGGGTATGTATGTCTAAACGTCCCTGTCCGCTGTGCACGCGTTCATCCGCACCCTTGGAATACCCTGTACCTCCCTGGCCCTCAATGGAAAGCTTAGTTCCGGGGCTCGGACATCTAAACATTTTATGCAACGGGTTTGTAACCCCCCTCCCCCGGCCCCCTGAGGTGGGGTGATGTTGTATGCGTTTACGTGTATGGTTACACTATTGTGTATTACATATGAATGCGTGACATGTAACTATCCCCTGATCGGGTCGACACTGTAGATCCGGATCCGTTATTGTTTTTCTCCAATGGGTTGGTGACGCATTAAGAGGTGCGTGATTAGCAGTACAACTCGTGCAATCTTAAGCAAGGTGTGGGCTGGAATTAGGCAGATGTCTACTGTCCGTATTCGATACTTCAGCTGACGAAGAGAGATGAAACTGTACCTCATGACTAAATACCGTCACATTAAGCAATATTGTTAACAGAGCCTCATCGTAATCAACAAGCCTCGAGTTGAAGTTGGTCAGCAATGAGCTGTTTTGGGGGTTCGAATCTCTGTACCGTTACATCACCAGCAAGCTTCTCCCATCCACGTAGGACGTAAAATGCAATTATACATCACTAGGACTTAACTCATATTGCACTGGAATAACATCATTACATCACATTGCACTGTAATAACTTCATGAACCAAGTTAGATTGCAATTGTACCAGCTCGTGCTCTCCTATAAGAACTCGCCGATTGCATAACATACACGCTACCCATGCCAATTCCATCAGAGCTGCATTCCCACTCCTATTCACAGATGCGAGTACGGACCACATCCAAGTTATGACCTCAATCAAAAATCATTCACCGATACATCCATTTGGATTGCATCCAACAAGGAAATTACTGTCCCTACCAGTGCCATGTTGCAACACGGCACTTGTAGGGACAAAATTTTCCCTGTAACTCCGTATCTGTTGCAACAATTAAGGAAACTACATCAGAGCTCGTGTAACTCCTCACCATCACCTACTGAATGCCAATAATTACGTGCTCCCCTCAATGTTCCTGAATACGCGACCTCACAAACACTCACCTACTGAATGCCAATAGATTACTTGCTCCCCACAAATATTCCTGATTACGCGCCCCCACAAACACCCGCATAAACATTCGCTCCAGCAGTTCATGACCCTCAGATTCATTCGCAAACGACTGACGAAAACATTGCCACCTGCCTGCGGGAGCAGGACTTAACCGCCAAGAGCTCCACGTCGAAGACCTCACATTGCTTGGCGCTGAAGAAGGTGGAGGGACCCACTGGGGGACCCAGCTCAGGGGGAACCACCAGCCTCCGCTTCCCTCCTACATTCATATCTTTAACTCCCAGTTCAAACCCTACCCCCGCAAACACAGTATTTGAGGACACAAACAGAAAAACAGTGTTTTGACCACACAAACACAAACACCGTGTTTGAGGACATAACCCAAAAAAACAATGTTGAATGACACAACACACCACAACCACCCCCCCTTCCCCAAAGCACAAACACAACCCCCCCCCCCCCTTAACACAAGCACAAGACATACTCGTGCGTGCTCGCACCTGCGCGCACGCATGCACGCAAGCGCATGGACAAGCGCGCGCACACGCCTGCCCCCCCTCCCACCCTCCCAGCCCTCTCTCTTGCTCCCCCTCCCGCGCGCACACACTCTCACTCTCTCTCGCCCCCCCCCTTCTCTCTCCCTCTCTCCTGCACGCACGCGTGCACGCACGCGCGCGCGCACACACACACACACACACACACACACGGGCGTGCGCGCGCGCGCACATGCCCCTGCAAAAGCCCTTGGGTGCATACCAGACAGGTCAATAGGGAGTGGGGAGCGATGAGTTGGGGGTGTTTGGTCTTCTGGAGGAAGCAGTGTGCATCTCCACTCCCCCCAGAAGAACAAAAACCTTTCCTCTATCCCAAGCAAGAAAAAATCAGGCTGCGGCAAATTTGGTAGATGGCCTGAATCCGCACCAGGTATGAGCCCACGAATGCCCAGACGTGTCTGTGCTGGTCGGCCTTTACGGTAGGAGCTATCAATGATGGCTCCCGACTCATTATAAGCCACATAATTAAACGTCACCTCCTGCCCATCAACCGGCCGATCACCAGATCCACTCTCGAGTTCCTGTTCCCCCAGACTGGTTCATTGCATCGTTCCGGAAACCCCTTCATCTCAATGCTGATGCACAACCTTCACATTCGACAAAGCAATCTCATCTCGACGGATCCAACCCAACTAAAACCTGTGCTCCGGAAGTCAACGGAATGCATGTCCCCCGGACAGGTCAAAGCCCGTTGCTCAAGAGCCTGGAAACACGCCCATGGAGCTTCGATCTGGAATCAAGAGGACCCATCATCACTATGAGACTCATGAATGCGGCATTGAGGGCTTCAAAACTTTGAAGCCCCTATGAGGACCCCCTTTTTTTGTGTGTGGGGGAGGGGCTGACAATGGAATTTCTGCATATTTGGATCCTGTCACGAGGAATTCACGCAGCTTGAGTTGGGCAAAAACCGCTACTCAGCACAATGCGTGGAGCGGCCTGTCTCACCACCTCAACAGTACAGAGGAAAGCGCCTCCCTTCTGTGAAACCCGCCCTCTAAACATTCAAGTAAGTTCAAGACATGGAAGGAAACACTGGCTTCTCGGCAAGCAAAGTTCAAGTTAGGAGTTGCTGAATTCATGGCAAGTCGATGCAAGGCACGTGGAATAAAGTCCGGTAATTTCAAACTTAAAAAACTTCAACGCGAGTGAAGCCAGCAGAGTCACTTCAGGGCAGGTGTACTCGAGGCAGATGGATTCAAGGCAATTGAATGCAAGGCAAGTTGATTCAAGCCAGGGGAAATCACTGCAAGTGAAGTCAAGGCAAGTGGATCCAAGATAGGAACACCGGCAAAGGGACTGTGCGCAAGGGACACCTTGTATATGAGGCCTTGAGAATCTTCAGTGTAACCGTCGGCGAGGACCTTGATATCGAAACCCTGACGGACAAAGACCGGAAAGTCGGGCGGGGCCCCGTTCTGCCGCTGCACCCGCAAATTTATTTCCAGCACCTGCGCGCCCCACACCCCCACCAGAATCAAAACCAGGTAAGATGTTGGCGTGCGCACTAGTCCCGCTGGGGCTGCTATTCTCAAACCACCCCCCCCCCCCTTTTTCTCCGACTTGCCTTCCCCGATAGCTTCAACCCCATATCAACTCCAAATTTCAGTGCCATTGCCTCTCCATTTAACACCCCAACGCCCATTTGCACTCCAACCCTTACTTCGACTCTAAAATCCCTCTCCTTCCCACTCCGCACGCCCCTCTATTCACCCCACCAATCTTCGCTCCCGTCCCTACTCCTTCCTATCTGCCACAACCCGGTCTCCAATCCAACTCCCACCCCCTTGGTTGCCGCACCAGCCTCCAATTCCAGCCCCACTACATGCTCACGGCCCCACTCCCCGAGGGAGGACCCACCACTTCCACATCCGCCGACCCGTACAACTGCCCAAGCAGACGTCCACTGCCAGTGTTGCCTCCAATTTTCAGAAGTCTAAATGAGGTACACTGGATAATGATATGCACCCACTGACCCTGTGTCAATGCTTTATCACGCTTGGATACCACAAGATGCAGACTCAAAGAATGGATCTACCCACTAATCATGTGTCATTGTTTTATCACGCTTGGATACCACAAGATGCAGACTCAAAGAATGGATCTACACACTCATCATGTGTCATTGTTTTATCACGCTTGGCACGACACGATGCAGAATCAGAAGGAATGGATCTACCCACTAGTTCTGTGGCAATGCTGCATCATGCTTGGTTACCACAAGATGCTGACTGAGAAGGAATGGATCTAGGAGTATCCAGAGGGAGGGAGGGGCAGAGCGGAACCGAAGGGGACCGACAGCAAGGGGGCTAGAGCAGTTTCTGTTCCCTCGCATGGACGCGCTTGCGCATCCCTCCGCCCGTCCAACCCCCTCCGTCCGTTCCATCTCTCCCCCCCCCCCATCCCTCTCCCTTCCCCCACCACCTCCCCGCGTAATATCTTTTTCAAATCCTCTCTGTTTCCTTCTGTGAATATTTGAAGGATAGGGGGCTGCACGGGGAGGGTTGGGCACACCTGCCTCTCAGACAATGTGAGATCAGTAGTGGTGGGCAGCAAGGTCACCTTCCCGCCTTCAAAGGCCTCCTGGGGCGCGGCAGCTTCTGCCTCACCCTCCTGCCTCACCACAAACACGCCCGAGTACTTTCTTTTCCGTAACTTCAGGTTGGCCCGTCTCCAATGTCTGAGCTGCAAAATTTGTTGGAACCGTGTACAATTCTTAGAACTTACCGGCCTTGACTGATCAGTATAACCGGTTTTGGCCTGGGCAATGACATCCCGCTTACAGATGTGTATAAACATATGGCCTTGACTTAGCAATCCCATCATCAGTAATAACCGATTTTGGCCTAGACAGGGACATCCCGTATAAAGATGTGCAACTACATGGAATCTCAGGACTTGATGCAAACCCTGATTGAGACCAGAGGAAACGCACCCCAAGGGAGGAAAGGGCAATGCCTGCAGCAATGATGATGCGGCGATTGCAGCTAAAAGCTTTGGTTGCAACATCTGCTTGTTCAGATAGGGAAGTGGTTGTCTCCAATGCGCAGCGTAAGGTGGTTGCGTTCTGCGCAAGTGAGGAATGCCATGTTCGAGTGTCCCCGTCCAGATGCCCAGAACACTCTGCACTGTCAACGTCCATGCTAAACTGACACATTAAGTCTCTTTGAGCGTCCTTCTGCCTACTGTACCAACACACAAGGTTATTGCAGCCACTGATGTTCAACTGGCAGGCCCGGATGGCTAAAGAACTATCGCCAAAGCAAAACACGCTGTCCGCAGTTGCCAGCCACGTACGCAGTGTAGAGTTACAAAAAAGTTATAAAATAACACGTAAGAAATAAGTATATCCTTTGACAGTGATTAGGCCGAAGGAAGTGACGGTGTAGTCCATTCCAATAATGAGAAACCATGACCGCACTCCGCTCAACGGAATGCGGGCATCAAACAAAAATTTGGTCGTTTGAGTCGCAGTAAGCATGTCATGGGTACGCCACTCAGAGCCTCACCGTACAAACGCCCGTTTTGCGAATCGGGAGACTTGACTTGTTTCTTGAGTCGGCCAATACCCGCATCGGAGGGAAGTCAGTGACCACCCTGGCATGTTAAACAAGCTGCTACTTCAAAAACTTATATCCTATTGTCCGAAAACCTGGTATCCTGAATTCGACAGCCACTTGTATCGGTCTGCTGAAATCTTCGTTTCAAAAAGATAAGATCGCCGCCAAATCTACACGGCGGATTTCGTTGAAAGAAACAGGCAGTACTGCCAGGTAGGCCTGCGAAGAAGACGGTACACTGCGCCGCCTGGTTTCAAAAATCTGTGTATTCTAATTTTACATAAGAGGAAATCACATGAATTTCACTTTTCCCTTTAAAAATCACTGTGCAGCCGTCTTGCGTCGCCGTCTTGCCTGCTGTCAGTCATTACGTGCAGCCACGCCAAGTTGGGTTGCTGGGGTCCGCGGGAGTGCAGAAGGCCCAGTCCATGCCCTAGACCGCTTGGGTGGTGGAACACCAGGGCAAGGTTCCTCTGATCATGTCGCTGTCACCTCGGACTTCCAGGATGCTTTAAGAAATCAGCCGCGGGGTAGGACAGAACATCAGCACATACCACTGTCCAGGTGTTTTATCGCATTCCCACCTCAACGCACTCGCTAGGTTAAAAATTGTAGTAATGAAATTGATAGCTCCTCTCCCGTGCACACCCTTGGTGCAACAGCAGCAACAACTGTTATCAAAAGTCAACGTACAAGAACTTCCCCCAATGTTCTTTCTTCTTAAAGCAAGCTTTACTCACCCATAAAGTCATTGGTCAATACACAAATGCTTGGAGACACGATGTGGGTAGATTCACATCCGAAGTCTCATTACGTTGATTGGAAATATTTATCTGTCGAACAAAACACCCCCTTTCTTTATACAAGATCTTTTTGAGTAACGCACTAACCAATAGATCTTCCTGCACATCAAGACCTTTCCATTACTGAGTGTTTGTCGACTTTCATCAGATATTTCTGATCAATGTTCAACACAAACACATGACTGTACGAATAGAATGCAAGAACAAGATACCCGGTTGTGTCCAAAGGCACCTTTAGCCTACACAGCTCTTTCCAGGTGTTTTATGTATAAAACACCTATATAGCGTTTCCGACCTCAACGCACCCTGCATTCTACGTATCACTCAGTATCCTAAGTAATAAAAACTATTCAATCAAAAGCAAGCTTAGAAAGCATCGTGCGCAGCTGCACATACACCTACTCTCCCGTGCACAACCTAGGTGCAACAGTAGCAACAACTGTTATCAACAGTCAACGTATACGTTGACTGTTGATAACAGTTGTTGCTACTGTTGGGGGATTGCTTCTGTAGGAGAAGTGCTTGTACGTACAAGCACTTCTTCTACAGAACAGATGCTTTCATCAATGACCAAGTACTTTGTTGTAAACAACACCAAAGACTTCTAAACCCATCGATCGCAGCAAACGCACAGCAACCGTTACTTTCGAGGATCGTGACACATAAATAACATTGGTCAAAACACAAATGCTTGAAGACACGACGTGGGTACGTTCACATCCGAAGTCTGCCAAGCTCGAGCACGATCTTGCTTCCTATGCAACTCGATCGTAACCGCCGGTAACGGTACCCTAATCACGAGTCGCCCTGACTATACTCCATAGTCACATAAAGTGACTATGGAGCACGACCCCTGCTTTACTAAGCGACGACACACATCTTAATAAATCCTTAACTGATCCCTTGCCCTGTTACGTGTACACTCTCGATAGAGCCTTTAACTAGAAGCCAAGTTGCCACTGTCCAAGACCTGTACTTGCATGATGGTGCCTAACTGACTGACTTGTGTCCCTGTGGCATCCTTTATAGGGTACCCGTGCCCAACGGTATCCAAATTTTTTTCGTGTTTAAATGGCTGAATATTATCAGGGTTTTGAATCGGGGTTGTACTGCTGCGGTCAATTACTGTTAAAGGTACGTCTAGACAGGATCGCCACCCAGGGATTACGGCCCTGAGACCTAGCTGTTAGAGGGACTTACCGGTCTTTCGGACGATAACCGGAGGTTGGCTCCGATGGCTTTCAGGCTCGTTCGGCTCCGAGCTGCGGGGCTGGACTCGTGCTGGGTCTGGTGGTTTAAGTGTTATTAGTTTACTAACGGTTTTATCAAAAGGATTTTGTTCTCCAGGATGTGTGTTTTCTTCCTATTGTGTTTTCTTGAAGTCCGTCGGGGTCTTGCGGATCAGTGTTTAGGCGGCTTACGGCTACGTCGCGGCTATTGTTCAGATATTGCTCTGCGGTTGTGAGTACCTAGAATATGAGTATTTTGAGGTTTCTGTGGAGTCGAAAGGTGGTGTGTGTTTGATCTCGTGGCGTGGTTGGTATTCCCGCGGAGGGGGTCTGTATAACGACTAAATCACTTTGATATTTTAATGTTCCCACAGAATTTCTACTATGACAAGTCAATTCTATCAATATTCTTTCACAATAAATACAATTTCACGTGTTACAATGCAAGTTAACGGTTATCACCGGGACGATCAATGGCCTAACTCGGCAAGACAGTGGTGTCACAAAAGCACAATAATACTGCAAGGGCAGTGTCACAATTACGATTCAAATAACAGGTCAAACAAATACCATCCCTATTCGCCGGGGGCCGCGGACAGAGTTCAGTTCTTGGTGCGAGAGTCTTTCATGCACGTTGGAAACTTGGAAACAACTGTAAACTTGTGGGCCGGAGGCTGAGCCCCTAATATACACTCCCCTCTCGTAATACGGACAGCCGTATTAACACATCCCATCACCTGATCAAGGGCGGCTAAAACACTGCCAACACATCGATCAGCGGACGGCTAAAAGTCAAAGTTCCTCGTGCCGAGCTGCATGGCACCTACCGAGTACCAAAGTCTCCGCGAACATTCAATTCCAACCGTTGCTTCGAATGAAAGCACCGGAATACACAATTTTGCCCTTAGGACCTAAAATCAGGGACAAATACCCCAGTACAGGTACAAAAGGGTAAAGACAGGCGCCATTTTTCCACGACTTTATGAAATGTCAAATAAGAGCCATAATAAAAGCTGTACAAGTCCGATTGAGGGTTGTTTACTAATCACTTTTGTGGCTACGCCAAATACACACATTGTCAGTTTAAATCAATCGGATGGCCACCAATGTACACGGTCACACTCCAGTTCACGACATATGTGGCATCCTTTCCCCCCCCTTAAAGGAGAGAAAGTCTGGAACGACTTTCGAGAGTGTTTGTCGAGAGGACTAAAGAGCATAAAGTACAATGCCTATGACATAAGATACAAATAGTACGGGTATTCAATTCTGTCTTGTACTCACGCATGTAAGAATTCTTTCCTCCTCTAAGGGTTGGTCTTACTAATATCTTCGTGATATCATAATGTATTGAACTTAATATAATTTACTGAATAAGGTACAACATGTACTGCATCAAGTGTACTGCCTATGGTCATCAAGGGATGCCCATTTTACACCACCAGAGTTCGAATGCATCAGATTGCTTCCACCTTGAAGGTGTACATGTCTGATAAAAGAAAGTTTCTCGGGACCAGAGCTGGTGTGACATCCTTCTCCATCTTTGGGCTTCCAAACCCTCCAAATTCAATTGGTCCAGCCAGATTATTGCTCGGGTGCGCCGAGGTATTGCATGTTCCTTGTTAAGATATCCATGATAGTAGAACGACTCCAATTGTGTCGGCTGCATGCGGCACGCTTGGTCTTTGCTCATTGTTCCTTGAACAGCTCCTTGTACTTCGTCCTTACCGCAAGGTACTTTGTAGGTATCGTTGTCCATTGCTGCGCGTTGGGAAGGTGTTTCATAATGCACCGCCTTTGCGGCATCACCGTTGTTCATCGGGGACCCTTGGCCCATGAGTATAGATGCGCGGGGCTGAATTGCTCTTCGCTTACATATGCCATCCAATTCCAAACTCCAACATTCCCTCAAGATACTGCTTTGGCTCAAGTCCTTTGAAGCAAGCTTCTTCTCATTCACGGTCTTTCTTCGTAGGAAGGATGCGACCTTCAGCACTCTACCGGTAGTGGTGTAACTTACTTTAAACATTTTCAATGCGTGCAATACTATTCCTTTTCTAATCATTTCCTTTTCTTTAGTGGTGGCTGGGATGGTACTTCCCAACGGTATGTATTGATTCTTTCCAGGTCTTTCCTTTAGAATTTTGGATAACAAGCGTGCTGTCGTCGTAGTACTCCTTGAAGATGAAGGGGCCCACAAATGCTGGGGCCAACTGGTGCTTTTTCCGGTTTTTGACGGCTATTAAGTCTCCAGGCTGTAGGTTACGTAGCCCTTCTTCAATTTCACGTCCACGCTTCGTGGGCTTCAGTTTCTGAGCGTATTCTCTTTTCTGGCGCTCCTGGGCGCGCAAAATGTTGGTGTGGGCGGCTGCTATCTCCTCTTGATGTCTCTCGCGGGGCAACTTCCTTCCCCGCCTGCTATGTCCGGCGTGGTGCTTGGTAAGGTCTTGTTGTCGATAGGTAGGGTGGCTGCTCTTCCGTACAATAACCGGAAGGGGCTGTGCTTGGTGGAACCTTGGGGACTCGTCCGGTACCCCTGAAGGATATCAGGTAGCTTGCGGTCCCATGCTCCAGGGCTTTCAAGGGCGGCTTGCCCGAGCTTCTCTTTCAATGTGCCATGAAACCTCTCAACGAGGCCGTTGGCTTGTGGATGGTATGGGCTGGTCTTTCTTACTTCTATGAAGCATTGGTCCATTAATGTCTGGAATTCTCCTTGCCATTCCTGGCCATTGTCCGTAATAACAATCTGGGGGCAGCCGTGCCGTGCCAGAATCTCTTCTTTGAAAAATTTTGCGGTAGTCGATGCTTCTTTGTTTGGGATAATCTTGGCCTCCACCCATTTGGTGAGGTAGTCTATGGCGGTGGCAATGTACACTTTCTCTCGCCCCGAGGGCGCATCCATGGGTCCTGTCAGGTCCACTCCAATCATATGAAAGACCCCCGTGACGGCTACGGGAGTCAGCTCCACCGGCTTGGTGAGCTGAATAGTCCTGAATTGACATCCAGGGCAATGCTGGATGTATATTTTGACGTCGAGGGACATATCCGTCCAGTAAAAGCGCTCCTTGATGAGGTGGATCGTGCGGTTAATTCCGTAGTGGCCCATGTCGTCGTGTAGCTCCTTAATGATGTCAAGTCTGTCCTCGTACCATGGTACGGTTCGTGGGCCAAATCCTCTTGTGGCCTTCCGTACAAGTGGCCAGTTGCGGGTCCTCCATTCAATAGGGAATTCTTCGGCGGCCAAGTAGTAGTTCTGGGCCCGGCGTGCTATTCGCTTAGCATCCTTGCGGCTTGTCCCAGGTCGGTGTCGTTTGTCAGCGGCTAAGTAGTCAAGTACTTCTTCATCGTCCACAATGTCGCGAGAGGGGACGGCATCCGCAATCTGGTCACATAAAGGGCATAGCCAGGGTCCCCTGGGTACCCGGGCCAGTGCAGGCTCCAAACAGTCGATGTGGTATCCGTGGTTGCAGAGGTCACATAGTAGCATGGTCTCCTCATCATCTCTTCCCGTGCATACTTGGCACGGTACATCTTCCATAAGCGGCGGGCTGTCAGTACGCATACGCGGTGTAGTCTTAGGTTCTTGGCTGGCCATAGCGGCAGAACGGCCAGATATAGTCTCCGTAGGCGGCGGCAGGTCATAAATCTGTGTTGATTCAATTCCCATCTCCGGAAGGCAGTCCCTGGAAGGGGGTGCATCATCCTCCGGGGTCGTCATGCGGCGTAGGGTTGGTGAAGTTACTATCTCTCCGCGCTGGGTGGTATCGTGCGCGGGTGGCGGGTAAGGTTGGTCCAGGTCCATTTTGTCTCCAGCAGGCGGCATATTTTCCTTGTCAAAGGTCATGGTGTAGCAGCAGTGCATGTGGTTCTTCTCATTATTTTCTTCTTCTAACAGCGGCGGCGGCGGCTCTTCACTGTAGTCTTCTCCAGGGGGCGGCATTAGGCGTAGACGGGAAAGGCAGTCCACATTCCCATGCAAGGTCCCCGAGCGGTGCTGGATGTCAAAGTCATATTCTTGTAGTTCGATGGCGTATCGTGCTAGTTTGCCGGACAAATTACGTGTGGTGAGTAACCACTTCAAAGCTTTGTGGTCGGTTACTATAGTAAATTGAACTCCATAGAGGTAGGGGCGGAATAGCTTCACGGCCCACACTATGGCAAGCAGCTCCCCATCCGTTGGAGAGTAGTTGAGCTCTGCTCCTTGTAAAGTTTTGCTGGCGTATGCGATCACATGGTCACCATCCTCGAACTCCTGGCCCAGAATGGCGGCGGCGGCTCCGGGCTGCCAATCAGTGTATAGGGTGAATTTCTTGCTGAAGTCGGGGTATCGTAACAGCGGCGCATCCACTAGCATAGCCTTGATGGCTTCAAAAGCGGCTTGGCAGTCAGTGGTCCAGTTGAAAACAACCCCCTTTTTCGTGAGCCGCGTCAAAGGGGCAGATATGGCGGCCATGTTGTGCAGAAATCTCCGGTAGTAGTTTGCAAGTCCCAAAAAGGACCTGACTTCGGTCACGTTCGTCGGCGGTGCTGCGTTAAGAACTGCCTCAACCTTGGAAGGGTTGGGCTTTATGCCTTGGGGCGTGATAATGTATCCTAAGTACAACACTTAACTGCAACATAACTCACACTTGGCTGGGTTGGCTCTAAAGCCCACTGCACGGAAGCGTTCAAGCACCAATTTCAAATGAGTGAGGTGGTCCTCAAATGTGCGGCTGTATACCAAACAATCATCTAAATAAATGACACAACACTTGCCTATTAAGTCTTGCAATAGAGTGTTAACAAATCTCTGAAGCGTAGCCGGGGCGTTACGCAAGCCGAACGGCATTGATACAAACTCGAATAAACCTTCTTTGGTGGTAAAAGCGGTCTTTGCACGGTCCTCTGGGGCTACTGGTATCAACCAAAAGGCTGACCTGCAATCAATCTTACTTAAATATTCCACCCCCTGACCTAAGGAATCTAGGGTCTCGTCTATCCTAGGCATGGGGTAGTTGTCACGTCGGGTAACTGCATTTAATGGACGGTAGTCAATACAAAACCGGACAGAGCCATCCGGCTTGCCTACTAACACAGGCGAACTAGACCAAGGAGAGCTGGAAGGCACTATCACTCCAGCCTCTAGCATTTTGTGAACTTCTTCCTCGATCACCTGATCCTCCGAACGGGACAAGCAATAAGGGCGTGTTTTGATGGGGACCGCATCCCCAGTGTCTATGCGGTGGTGCATTAAGGTGGTTCTTTCCTGTACTATACCTGGGGTAAATACGTCCTTGTACTCCTGTAATAATCTCTCAATCTCTTCTTCTCTCTTAGGACCCAATTTTCGCATCCCGGTGGTGATTTTTAACATGGGATCGGGGTCCTGTTTCATCTTTTCAGTATTTGTTATCTCTCTCAACTTCTGCATACCAGGATCTTCCTTCCTAAGGGAGGTGGGGACACGAACAATTATGACAGGCCATCTGGTAGGGCCATAACGACGTCGCGGACCTGCAGGGTCCTCTCCCGGGGCTGTGAAAAGCTGCACACCAGGAGGGTATTGTTTGATGATCTCAAATTGCTCCATTACTGTAGGAAACCAAGGGGCAGAAGGCCACCATGGTAGCACAAGTACTGCACTAGTGGTAAAGGGACTACTGGTGAAACACGCGAGGCAGTGATTCACAACTCTGTCAATTATCGAAAAAGGTGGGTTGCAATATATACTCAAATGGGTCCAGCTCTGCTGTAAACAATCATCCTCAGCGGACCAATACAAAGGTAACTGAGAGTTGTGACCTTGGAGATCACAACATGCGTCGAGGTCAAAAGGACCCCACTGTGTTTCAATTTCTCTAAAAATATTAGTTTCTAACATCCAATCTTCAGTCATGTAAGGATGGGCTGCTAACTCAAGCTCTCGGCCCTCGTTGCTTACTGTCGCATTGTAAATCTCAATCTCACTTTCGGAAGAGAAAGCCTCATGCTCCTCCGAATACTCTTCCTCCTCATCGGAGGGTTCAGTACTAGGATTTTCTCCCTCACTCCCGGAATAAAGGTCTGTTTCTTCCTGGGATTCTTCTGACAGATCGTTCTCAATGTTTATAATTTCGTCTGGTAGGCCGGGTACCCCAGGTACCCGTGGGTCGGCGGGATGACCCGCGGGACCATCGAAATCTATTCCTGGGACTCTCGCGACGCAATATCGGTTGCTGCCTTTACTGGCAGGCATGACAGTGATGGGAACTCTCCCCATAATTTGTGGTTCTATTCGAAAAGACATCTCTTGCTTGGCGAAGCTTATCTCGGCGTGAGCCTGAGTAAGCCAATCTGTTCCAAGAAGTACATCATAAGAAGTCGCTCCACTAACAAATACGTCAATTGGTATTACTAAGCCCTCAACTCCTACAGGGAGCTTGCGAATAATGCCCCAAGGAGTGGACATTTTCCCATCTGCACACGAGTATCTAAGACGTGAAGGCTCAATCTGATCAATTAAATTTAACTGTCGTGCGGCTGATTGTGAAATCATTGTGTTTGTGGCACCAGTATCAATGATGCCATCCTCAAATACTAAGTCATTAATGATTATAGGTACGATGGCAACAGTGGTGTTCACCGGATTCCTTTGCAGGTTTGATTGTGGCATTTGCGTTGAAGGTGACTCCTCGTTGTCAGTCCTGCTAGTTGAGGTAGTCCCTCCAGAAACACAGCTAACTTCCGCATTGGTAGCTCTCGCTGGCGGCGGGTCTCGCTGTCTGTTACGCAGAAATTCCTCACGGGACTCCTTTAGCTCCTTGATTGACTTGTTGAACTCCTCCTCGCTGATGTGGTTCAGGTAGGTTTGTACGGTGAGCTTCATGGGAAGCCCTTTAATCTGCTGAATGGGTTCTGCCGTAGCTGGTGCGATGGCCACTGGTCTCCTGTAGGCGGCGGGACGTGCGGCATTAGGTAGGGGAGGCAATCCTCCAAGGTCCACGTGTGGACGCGCTGCTGGCTCCCTTGCAGGTGCAGGCGGGGGTGCTGCTGGTGTTGTAGGTTCTACTGGTTGTCTCTGAGCTGGTGCAGGCCGAGGGGCGGCAGGCCTTGGTATGTTTCTTGGGTCAACTGTAGTGTCCTCCAGATTGTTGGGGCGGCGCCGAAGCAGCGGTTGGTTTGCTTCAGGTGGACTTTCTGCTGGCCTCTTAGTGGCATATATAGGATACACGGGAAAAGGATCCGTAAATCCATCATACATTATTGTGGCGTGCTCCGGGGGCGGTTGCTCGGGTTGCTGTTCATGCTCCACAAACTTGGTGAAGTTGGCTGTGGGCTGTCGCTGTAGTTCTGCGATTTGAATTCGTAGTCTCTCCATCTCCCTTGTGAGGGTGTCAATGTCATTAATTGGGGTTGGCGCAGGTGCCTCCCTTGGTGGGTTGATTGGAGCAATCTGTCTAGGCGGTACTGCTGGCTGCTGGTTGCGTCGCTCCGGAAAGTCTCGCTGACGCTGCCAATTTCTGTTGTCTCTATTGTTCTCTCTCTGATTTTGCTGCGGCGGCGGGCGTGCTGCACGCTGATCCACATTGTCATCGGCGCGGCGATTCCATTGCTCAATCCTCTCGCGCACCGGCACTTATATGGTCTGGTTTGAATACATGCCCCCTAAAGGCGCGTGTCCGAATGTTTGCTCATAATCAGCTGCCAATTTTATAATGTCGGCTAACGCTCCTTTGCCGGGGTAGGTCATTTGAACCCTCTCACGTAGATGTGGTACTAGACCTTTAACAAATAGTTGTGTTATCATTCTGGGTGGCAGAGAGTTCTGCAAGTAACCCACTAATTTCCTAAATCTGTCAGCATAACTCCTAACAGTCTCATTGGATTGTTGTGTGCATGTGTCTAGTTTCACCATAAGGGTGTCCTCGTCGAGGCCAAATCTTTCGAGAAAAGCCTCCTTGCATTCATCCCAGTCATTAAAGTCATCTTGATTTGCACGAAACCAGGTATATGCTTCTTCACGCATTGCGTGTTTGACAAATCGTAAAACTCGATCGCCCACAACATGGTTGATCTCAATAAACAACTCAAAGGACTCAAGCCACTGAAAAGGGTCTTCTGTGGGCTTTCCATAGAAAAATTCTAAACGAACAGGAGTTTGTACGTCTGCCATTCTAGTTGTTTAATCAAACAAGGCCTTGCGCTCTAGATGGCCTAACACACTATTAGAGATTACGCTCGTGTGTTCACGACACAAATTAATGTCAGATATGGCTGGTACTGCTACTTACTGTATTGCTGATTCTGCTGTTTTAGCTGGCTGCAGGGGTGCCTGTTCAACAAACGGAGTGTAATCAGACCCCTCCTAAAGGGGCACCCCGTGAACCCAATTGCAATCGTGCAATGCTAGTCTATTGTAAATTTGGTATTACAAGGTTTCTTTCTGCTTGTTACATTCACTGCAGTTATAAAATTAACGAATCGTATTACTAAGGTTGCAGTATCTTCAACCTAAACAAGGTCTCACTACCAACCTTGGACTTCCAGAAGATAAAGGCAATCCTTACAAAGGTACTGTGAATGATCTTTAAATACTACAACAACTGCTACTACATCTTCTTAGATCGATCAAATATATATTCTTCCTGATGCGTATCCAACTACCGCGATCTTTGGGGCTGCAAAGATTTCGATAAACAAACAATCAAGCAATCGCGGGTATGAAATTAAGGTCTTTACTGTTGATAAAATTCACACAAACAGAAATCAAGTGCTGCAATCAATCAAATTGTCTCAACTAACCGTGCAGTACAGACGATGATGTGCTATAAGCTGAACTTTCCAAAAGTATGGTTTCGCTTCAAACGGTTGATGCTGATGCTTCTGCTGTCAACTCCTGCGACAAACGGAATGTAATCAAGCCCCTCCTAAAGGGGTATACCCAGCCCTATATGCAGACAAAGCTCAACTGATTCAAGTTACGGTACAACTTTGTACAAGCAACACGGCAAACTTCTGCGCAGAAGGACCAGATTCGGAGAGCCTAGGGTTAACAAAGTTAACGCGCTAAAACTCCCTGGACGGTGCAGCCATACAGGGTACCCGTGCCCAACGGTATCCAAATTTTTTTCGTGTTTAAATGGCTAAATATTATCAGGGTTTTGAATCGGGGTTGTACTGCTGCGGTCAATTACTGTTAAAGGTACGTCTAGACAGGATCGCCACCCAGGGATTACGGCCCTGAGACCTAGCTGTTAGAGGGACTTACTGGACTTACTGGACTGCTCTCGGTCCTGCGACCGGTCTTTCGGACGATAACCGGAGGTTGGCTCCGATGGCTTTCAGGCTCGTTCGGCTCCGAGCTGCGGGGCTGGACTCGTGCTGGGTCTGGTGGTTTAAGTGTTATTAGTTTACTAACGGTTTTATCAAAAGGATTTTGTTCTCCAGGATGTGTGTTTTCTTCCTATTGTGTTTTCTTGAAGTCCGTCGGGGTCTTGCGGATCAGTGTTTAGGCGGCTTACGGCTACGTCGCGGCTATTGTTCAGATATTGCTCTGCGGTTGTGAGTACCTAGAATATGAGTATTTTGAGGTTTCTGTGGAGTCGAAAGGTGGTGTGTGTTTGATCTCGTGGCGTGGTTGGTATTCCCGCGGAGGGGGTCTGTATAACGACTAAATTACTTTGATATTTTAATGTTCCCACAGAATTTCTACTATGACAAGTCAATTCTATCAATATTCTTTCATAATAAATACAATTTCACGTGTTACAATGCAAGTTAACGGTTATCACCGGGACGATCAATGGCCTAACTCGGCAAGACAGTGGTGTCACAAAAGCACAATAATACTGCAAGGGCAGTGTCACAATTACGATTCAAATAACAGGTCAAACAAATACCATCCCTATTCGCCGGGGGCCGCGGACAGAGTTCAGTTCTTGGTGCGAGAGTCTTACATGCACGTTGGAAACTTGGAAACAACTGTAAACTTGTGGGCCGGAGGCTGAGCCCCTAATATACACTCCCCTCTCGTAATACGGACAGCCGTATTAACACATCCCATCACCTGATCAAGGGCGGCTAAAACACTGCCAACACATCGATCAGCGGACGGCTAAAAGTCAAAGTTCCTCGTGCCGAGCTGCATGGCACCTACCGAGTACCAAAGTCTCCGCGAACATTCAATTCCAACCGTTGCTTCGAATGAAAGCACCGGAATACACAATTTTGCCCTTAGGACCTAAAATCAGGGACAAATACCCCAGTACAGGTACAAAAGGGTAAAGACAGGCGCCATTTTTCCACGACTTTATGAAATGTCAAATAAGAGCCATAATAAAAGCTGTACAAGTCCGATTGAGGGTTGTTTACTAATCACTTTTGTGGCTACGCCAAATACACACATTGTCAGTTTAAATCAATCGGATGGCCACCAATGTACACGGTCACACTCCAGTTCACGACATCCCTTCCATGCCGTCCTTGAAACGCCTGAAGGCGCTTCCTGATTACTTGTACTTTTACTACCCATGAACTTCGTGTCATGTGATGTGTCTAAAACAACTCTGTAAACACACTGTGTCTCAAGTACGTATCCAAACTGATTACGCACCTAACGAATCATCAGTTTACACAACGCACACACGCACACACGCGGGCGCACACACACACACACACACACACACACACACACACACACACACACGTGCGCGCGTGCACACACACCCAGGCAACCATGAACCCAGGGTGCAAACAAACAACAGCATTTCCAACGGGCAAAGGGCATGCAATTAGAAACACTTCAGAGCGAAGGAACCACTTGCCGACATTAACACCTTCCAAACTTAAGCCATTCCGAGGAAACTGGCTTCCTTGCGGTTGATGCCGCAATTCTCCTCCACTTCAGCTGCAGAGGTTGCCTTGAAGTATCCACACTTTAAGGAGCATGCGGAACCATGGTTTCATACCTTCTTTGACATTTTCACTGCTGTTATGTGTTGAGTTCTGAACATTATTATTGAATGCCTTGTGCTTTAAGTGATCTTCATGTGTGCACTATTAGGATATGGGTCCATTGAGAACATAAGGTACCTTGAGACACGGCAGATTCTGGACGTTTTCGAACATAAGGTACAATCCTATCTAGATCACACGTTTGTCGGATATACTCTTAAGGCTGCCCCACCGGAGTGAATACCAACTGGTTGTGAAAGATGCTGGGCATCACCAGATGCTAGTCTTGTCCGACAGTTGTGTGTGGCACTCAGCAGACAGTCGTACGGACTGTAGCTGGAGTAACTTCGTCTATTGACGACCTGTCTGCTTTGTACAGGTACGGTGCGGCAGTGTGTGTTGTATCATTGTTGCTATTGTGAGAGTGAACAAGCTTAGTGTACCCTGTAGTCACTCAAACAGATAAGGGACAGTGACTTCAGGGAGTATAGGCATGTACTTGAACGTAGCCGTCTAGAGCCTTATCTAGTGATTGCTTGATCGGTGCTTGTGTACAAGATAATGATGTAACGGAACTGGTTGTGAAAGATGCTGGGCATCACCAGATGCTAGTCTTGTCCGACAGTTGTGTGTGGCACTCAGCAGACAGTCGTACGGACTGTAGCTGGAGTAACTTCGTCTATTGACGACCTGTCTGCTTTGTACAGGGAAAGCCGATTGCCCATAACATTTCACAGGTTATGGGCCCACGCCCTTCCAGCTGAGCCAAGTAAAAGCAGGAGTGAAGGTCGTCTACGGATGGGTCAGACGTAAGCGTCAACAAAGGAGCTCGAGCATGGCGCAGCGGCGCAAGGGAACTCGAGTGTACCAGGACCATTATCTTACTCACAGTTTACCTTTCTGGGAAATTCATAATTGAAGTTTTAGCTGTGCTTTATCATTCATAGACGTTGTCTAGAAGCACTGAGTGAGTCGGGCCGGACTCCGGCGCAAACTTCTGAGGGGAACATATCTGCTACTACTGTGCAAGACTGGCTGGTAAATTTCCATGACATGGAGGGAATTGTAGGGTATTGCTGCATTCCAGAAGTTTATGAGTAAGTTTGGCTGGTGAAGTGACAATAGTATGACAAAAAGGGGCAAAGAAAAGGAAAGTAGCAGTGAAACAGCAATGTCTCAACCTGGAGAAGTCAGTGGGGCCACTCCAGGGCAGTCTATGACCGGGACACAATCAGCCACTGCAGAACCAAAGGTGGAGATTGACAAGGCAGCCTACATCCCCAATACCTCTAATCCAAAGATGACTGTCATGCTTGATGATGGAGGGCGCAATTTTGAATTTTGGTATGAAAATTTGGAGGCGTGCGCAAACACCAAGGGGGTCAGAGCGGCTTTGGAGAGGCCAATGCCAGGGTCGGTGGAGAACTCAGCCATCAAGCAGTGGCTGATCCAGTCAGTTCCAGTCATCTGGCATTCTCAGATCTCATGCCACAAAGCAGCGTTCGACTTCATCGCGTGGGTGAAGAACAGTCACACTGGAGGGAGCAACCAAGACATCAACCTTGAGTGGTACAAGGAAATGGAGCAGGGCATCAAGACAGGGGAGACACTCAAGGTCTACCTCTACAGAATGATGGATCTGGCTACAAGTCTCAGAAACAACGCGTTCATCCTCTTGGACCACAATGTTGGGGAGCTGATGGTGAAGGGCCTCCCTCCTGTGCTGAGGCTCGAGTCCCTGGAGGTTATGGCAACCGACAAGCCGCCATTGGAGCTGATTCAAAGAATCCTGCGCGCCGCAGCCAGCCGTGGGTACAAGGACCCACCTGCAGAGGGAACACCTCAGGCCATGGCAGCTGCAGCAGTGGCTGGTCCCTCTGGGGGGGTAGCTGGAGCGTCATCAAGCGCTGGAGCTGCACCAGGAGTGGGAGCAGTACCGGGAGTTGGAGCAGCACTACCAGCAAACGAACAGCCTCCCGCTGGCCCCTCTGCAACTACTTTTGGTGGCAGGGGGCGTGGACCTGGCAGGGCAAGAAGGCCCAGAGAGGAGCTTACATGCCACTTCTGCAAGGCAAAGGGCCACTTCATGACTGACTGCGGACCGCTCAGGCAGCTGCAGGCTCTGCATCAAAACATGCAAGCGGCAAGCGTTGGGCCTGCAGCTTACTGGGGCCAGGGAGGCCCACAGTCGTCTCCTCAAGCCTGGTGGGACCATGGATCTGGCCGGGGTGGCCCGCCTTCATCCGCTTCCAGCCCTGGACCTCCTTCAGCATATAACTATCCAACAAGTCAACACACGTTTCCGGGGTGGCATTTACCACCTCCACCCCCTCCTTCTGGTGAGGCGATGTTTATCTCTCTCAATGTGCTTGCCCCAACTTCGCATGGAGCTAGCAGCACATCTTGGTTAATAGATAGTGGTGCCTCTGTGCATATAGTCAATGATCTCTCATTGCTCCATAATCCAGTTATGCATAGACAGCCTCTTCCTCTGCACTTGGCAACCTCAGACGCCAAGGGAGGAATCATTGCATCTGGGTCTGTATGCCTTGTGAATGCAAGGCACGAAGTATTCTGGCTGCACAATGTGCAGTGTGTTCCTTCTGCGCATACCAACCTCATTTCAGTCACTGGTGCAATTCAGGATGGAGCATCTTTCCTGACTGACACTGCAGGTGGTTACACAGCCATGAAGGGACCTGAAGGGTGGTGTGGAGATATCACCCGCGCACGAGGTCTGTTTTTTTTGGAGTTTGTTAGTCCTGTCAGAGGGCAGCAAGTTGGCTGCAGACATATTGATCACATGGCTGAGGCGTCTCATCTTAGGAAAGGACACGTGTGTAGCGAGAGATCTCTGTGGCATGCTAGGTTAGGTCATCCTGGTGCCAGCAGCATGCAGAGGTTCTCCAAGGAAGATCTGGTTACAGGAATCAATATCTCCCTTGCTCCCTGCTCTGAGTGCCCCAAGCACTGTGAATCGTGTATACAAGGGAAACACTCCAGACCTCCTTTCCCTGTATCTTCCAGGCCTGCACATCACCCACTCGATAGAGTCCATGTGGATACTGTGGGTCCCATATCACCTCCTGCCATCACAGGTGAACGATATTGGGTCACTGTAGTGGATGAAAGTTCACACCAAGTTGCCTCCCTGCCTGTGAAGTCAAAGGATGGTATCGGCCCCTTCCTCCAGGGACCACCCTTACAAGGGAGCAGCGTTATGTACAGCGCGTGGCTAGGAGAGAGCATTCTGACATCCCATTGCATGCCCCTGACCCAGGTCAGGCAATTGTGAGTGAGCCAAACATGGTTGGTCTCCCTGATATGCAGGGGCAGGTTGAGACAGTCGAGGCTATGTTCGGTGCAGATGTAAGAGATGAGAGCAGTGGGTTAGACATGCCAGCAGTAGGGGAAGCTGGTGCCCAATCCCAGTCACTGGCTAGTCATGCTTATGGTGTGCAGGCTGACATTGTAGGCGCAGCTCAGGCAAGTCTGGGTAGTGTGCCCAAGTGTGAGTCCAGGAGAGAGAGAGAGCTGCTGCTCCCCTCTGCATTGCGGAAGGTGCGAGAATGTAAGGGTGCTGCACATGAGTCCAGTAGTCAAGGAGAGAGAGAGAGACTTGAGAAGGAATCAGATAATCCCGGCAGTACTGCCCAGTCCCAGCATAAGGTACATAATGTACCTTATTCTGGCAACCAGGGAGAGAGAGAGAGAGAAGGGAACAGCATCAGTAAGGCTGACAGCCCTGCTGCACCACAGCATAAGGTACAGAGTGTACCTTCTGTCACGTTGGGAAAAGTTCACGTGCCCTCAAACTTGAGGGAAGCCCAGCGCTCACCTCAGTGGGAGTTTTGGCAGCAGGCAATGCAAGAGGAGATGGAGTCTTTAGACACCCATGAGGTTATGCAGTATGTGGAAAGACCCCATGGGCAGAAAGTTATCCCTGTTCATTGGATTTTTTCTACAAAAAACGATGCACATGGGAATGTCACTCGGTTTAAAGCAAGATTGGTTGCCCAGGGTTGCAGACAGATTCCTGGTATAGATGTTGGTGAGGTTTTTGCACCTACCAGCAGCTATGGTGCTAGGAGAGCTGTGCTGGCAGTGGCTGCCACACAAAATCTTGAGATCCACCAAGTGGATATCAAGACAGCTTTTCTCAATGGGGAGTTGGAGGAAGAGGTCTATGTAACCCAACCACCAGGATTTGAGAATGGCAACACGAGAGTTGTGTGCAAGCTCAGGAAGGCACTCTACGGTCTTAAGCAAGCCCCACGGGCTTGGCACAAGACCTTGAGCGACAAGTTGAGCGTGATGGGGTATAGTGTGTGCAAGAGCGACGCTGGGGTATACATCAGGAGGGCCCCTGATGGTAATCTGTCGTTTATTCTTGTTTATGTCGATGATCTTCTCATAGTTGCCAGAGTGGTTGCAGAGATTGAGTGGGGGAAAGAGTTATTGAAGAAGGACTTCACCATCCATGATTTGGGAGAGGTGAATGATTTCCTGGGGTGTCAGGTCCTACGCAATAGAGTTCAGGGCACTATTTCCATGAGTTGCACTCCCAAGATTGATGCTCTTGTGGAGAAGTTTGGCGTTGCTGATGATGGACGTGGGGTTGATACCCCCATGTCCAAGGACTTCGTGGCTAGCAGCAGACCCGAGTCCTCAGATGGTATGTCACATGGGGCTGGTACCCCTCTGCCACCTGGTCATCGATACTGCGAGTTAATTGGATCGTTACTGTACATAGCCAATACGACCCGGCCTGACATTTCTCAGGCTGTTGGAGTGTTGTCAAGGTATAGAATGACACCCACTACCTCACACTGGAATGAGGCCATTCGAGTGCTGAAGTACTTGAGAGATACCAGAGAGTTAGCTCTTACTCTGGGTGGAAAGGGCCCTGAGCTAGAAGGCTATGTTGATGCCGACTATGCTGGGGACCTGGACCACAGGTATTCCACCACTGGCTATGTTCTATCAGTCTATGGTAGTGCCGTGGTTTGGGGAAGCAAGAAGCAGAGCTCAGTTGCTACCTCAACTGTGCAAGCTGAGTTTATGGCAGCTGGCCATATTGTGAAGGAAGCCAACTGGCTAAGGGGCTTCTTGGAAGAGATAGGGGCTGCACCTTGGAGGGTCAAAATTTTCTGTGACAACCAAGGATGCATTTCTAATTTACGGAACCCCCTGTATTCCAAATTCACAAAGCACGTTGCAGTAAGCTTCCACTACGCTAGGGAAGCTATGGCACTTGGGCAGGTAGATATCCTCTATGTGGAATCTGCACGCAATGTGGCTGACATTATGACCAAGCCACTTGCCAAGCCCGTGTTTGTTGGTCATCGTGATTCACTAGGTTTGAGAAGATACACTTAAAGCATGCAGGCAAGGGGAAGTGTTGAGTTCTGAACATTATTATTGAATGCCTTGTGCTTTAAGTGATCTTCATGTGTGCACTATTAGGATATGGGTCCATTGAGAACATAAGGTACCTTGAGACACGGCAGATTCTGGACGTTTTCGAACATAAGGTACAATCCTATCTAGATCACACGTTTGTCGGATGAACTCTTAAGGCTGCCCCACCGGAGTGAATACCAACTGGTTGTGAAAGATGCTGGGCATCACCAGATGCTAGTCTTGTCCGACAGTTGTGTGTGGCACTCAGCAGACAGTCGTACGGACTGTAGCTGGAGTAACTTCGTCTATTGACGACCTGTCTGCTTTGTACAGGTACGGTGCGGCAGTGTGTGTTGTATCATTGTTGCTATTGTGAGAGTGAACAAGCTTAGTGTACCCTGTAGTCACTCAAACAGATAAGGGACAGTGACTTCAGGGAGTATAGGCATGTACTTGAACGTAGCCGTCTAGAGCCTTATCTAGTGATTGCTTGATCGGTGCTTGTGTACAAGATAATGATGTAACGGAACTGGTTGTGAAAGATGCTGGGCATCACCAGATGCTAG
>KV908388.1:100000-102500 GCA_002005505.1 Botryococcus braunii
AGCAACTGTCACTCTGGGATCAGCTTGAAAACACACGCAAGCAAGAACTCCCGCAGATGCACATGGATATCATGCATACTATACAGAGGCCTCAATTCTACGATACGTAGATAGCCTGGGGAGACACTGGGAGTAACAGTAGTGTCATGTACGAAAACTTACGTAAGTGTATACACATACACGTAAGTATACATACATGAGAATTTACAGTGCCGCCTCATCCGACGCTGCAGTGAGTCCATCGTCCTCAGCTGGAACTTTCTCCACGAGTTTTTGAATAGATCTCGGGCTGGCTTGTTGATGATCCAGCTTGCCTTATACATGATGTCGTCAATTGATTTGAGGGCCTAAAACCAAACACAAGACATTGATACACCGAAACACCAAAGACGAGACAATATTGTTCAAGCACAGGTGCACGTGCATAGCAAGTAGAGAACATCGCACACAACAAATTGCAAGCATGAAAACGGAGTGCTCGAAAGAAACGTGTACGAGCTCTGGGTATGTTTCATACGATCTATTCATGGCCCCATTGATTTTGCAAGTGAGTAGCAGTACCGGCATTTCCTTGGCATACGTTGCTAGGTATGCAATGGAAATAAATATGTTGACTGGGCAGCACAACAATACACAGAACAAAGCTCGCACAGCATAGAAGTATGTCTGTATTGGGATTCATGAACAGGATAGAAGAGACGAAAGGCCTAATTATTGTAACAAGACCTAGGAGAAAGCTTACTTAAGTAGAAACAGTCACCGTAGGACAGGTGCTGGGCTTGATAGGGAATTGAAGGTATCGATCTGCGACGACAACAACTGCTGTCCAGAACCACTTTCGTCCTTATAACCAAAGAAGAGAAGGGGACTGCTAAGGACAGAAGTTGAAACGCTTCGTCCAAATATCGTACACAACGTTGTACTCAACCATTCCTGTCAGGACGTCCGGCAACCTCCGGAGTCCTACACCGGTAGCACACTGAACCCTTGGACAGTCTGAAATCCACTACCTGAACCATCAAACGTTATGTAGACCAGACAAATGTCACCTGCCACTTACTGGTGCAGTCTGGTTTGAACGGCAGGCATGGACATGTGGCCGGCCCACTCCACTCCATTCCATTCTGCATGCTTGGTGGAAAGCAAGGTTCACAAGAGAGTGAGCACTCCAAAAGTCCGCTGTTCAGAAGTTGTTGGCACAAGGGTGCGGCCAAACAGTGGCCTAAGAAAGTTTTGTTGTAGTACAATTTGTACGAAAATGTAGTCCCATACTTCAAACGGATCGAAAGGGAGGATAGAAAATTACAGTACGAAGTTCCCGCGCAGATGGCCCACCGTCCGAACCAATTTCGTGCTGGGACAGATGTACTTCATACTTCCGGGACCTGCTCCTTGGTCCAATGAAGAAACATGCCGACAGAGATTAAGTTGTACCCGAAAATTGACGGTGTTAACAATAGGAAGCAATTGTTTCTTACAAGCTGTGAGGTCGATCGAAGAACGCTGCCGATCGAGAGTTAAGATATACCGGAGACTCTGTAGGGCCCTTGTGCCAGGGTATTCCTTCTCTTCGCAAAAGGTCTTAATCAATAACTGAATCACGATAAAAATTCAAGGATCAACTTTGCTGGTACTCAGACCGCAGTGTCAGCAAGCGTGAGAAAGGACGAAGTAACGATAGGCATGGCGGGAGGGCTTACCAACGTGTTGATGGCCGTGATCTGTGACTGTTAGAAAACAAACTTTGGTCGTCTGAGGTGTACTCAGCAATGTCTTCAGGAGCTGCATTTCGCGGTCACGGTTTCTTGGGCGGTTCGAAGCAGAGCCATTAAAGTCACTGGGTGAGGCGTAACTCACACTTCAATCATCAACGGCATCGGGAAATCTTGGGATGAGTCATTCAAATCCTGGCACGATTGCGAAGATTGCCGGCAAAGATTGCACCGACAAAGATTGCAAAATGGATGTGGATGGCCAACCTCAGAAGCCTAGACTTATTTGTCAAGATTCATTGTGCTTAGAGACGCCGTCAAATGGGGGTGCGAGTCCTCAGTGTCTATGTGTGTGTGTGTGTGTGTGTGTGCGCGCGTGCGTGTGTGTGTGTGGGGGTGTGTGTGTGTGTGTGTGTGTGTGTGTGTGTGTGTGTGTGTGTGTGTGTGTGTTTGTGTGTGTGTGTGTGTGTGTGTGTGTGTGTGTGTGTGTGTGTGTGTGTGTGTGTGTGTGTGTCTGTATGCACAAGATAAACCTGCAAATTATTGCTGCACCTGCAATTGACTGCATTTCTTTTGAAATGGTCACTGCTGTGACGAGCTGGTGGGGTGGCACCTATCCACATGGCCGGATTTGAAGCCATGTGCCTCGATGTGCCGCCACAAAGTGGGGTTCCTTGGTAATGTGGGCAGGCTTTGCCGGGGCTCATATCATCCCCGCACAAATGAAGGAGAAATAACTTGCTTCTTCGTTGCCACAGCGTGTGGGCCACGTGCAGGCAGGCTAACAG
>KV908388.1:115000-122500 GCA_002005505.1 Botryococcus braunii
GTCCTAGCAGGGGAAAGCTGAGCGACCAGTGCTTATGTCCAGGATGTGCAGGGCGGATTGGCCTCCGACACAGCCTCGCCTCAGCAAGAAGGCTGCCTCACACACTCGGGGAACCGGAGCAGTCAGGAAGTGTGGACACCCGTGGGCCGATCCCTTGACCACCCAGAAAGAGCTAATGTGCCAAGTAAGGCTCCCCACTAGCTGAATCTGCATGCTACGCTCTACCATCGATTGATCTTGTCCAAAGTGTCGGACCCTTTTTGACCGATGCCACAAGCAACTCGTCCTCTTGTGGCCACTGGTCGATAGTTTTACCAATCTAATGTTTCTTGACATTAGCACTTAGCGTGCCTTTATCTTGGCGTTGGGAGTTGCAGTTCATCTCGAAGCGTCTCAAGGCTTGTGTCCTGTGTGGGTGCGTGCAGGAGAGGCCCGGCGTGAGATGTCCAGTCCAGCGGTAATGCACAGGTCCATCTCGAGTCGGGCGCCCCCGGGGCTCATGCGTGACGAGATTTTCTTCCGTGTCACAGTTTGTGCATCGCACATCAACAAATTTTGGTTGCGTAAAGAGATAATGGACGCATTCTTCGGCGATGGGAAGAGTCCCTCCAACATTAAGAAAGTCTTCATCGACGACCATAACAAGTGCTGGAAGGCGACCATCTACCGTGTCAAAGCGTAAGAGGAAGCTTGTCCCACCCCGTTGGTCATGTCAGGTGGAATGCTCCTTTGATGTAGTGTGGGGTTGTGTGAAGTGATTGCGGAGGAGTGTTGGGGATGGCAGGGGGAATGCTCCTCCTAGGTAGCTGGTGATACTAGACCGGCGCCCTCCCCAACACCCCCAAAAGGAAAAAGGGCGGAAACTCCAAGAACACCCCCAAAGACAGTCGGATATCTCTTATTAATGTTTGGATCGAAATGAGGGAACGAGACTAAACAGGACGTGGTAGGTAGACTACTAGGGCAGCAACACAAACACCACTGCAAACAACCACAATCACCATACAAAAGCAACAAAAATGGCGGCGACAAGGGCAGAGACGGCAATAGCAACAACAGCAGCGGCAAGAGCAGCAGCAGCAGCAGCAGCAGCAGCAACATAACATAAGCAATACAACAACAACAACGACAACAACAACAACAACAACAACAACAATGGCGATGACTAAGGTGATGGCAACGATAGCGAGAACCAATACTACAGAATCAATATACTACTGCTACTACTCCTAATGCTCCTGCTACTACTACTACGCTGCTGTTTAGCTGACCACTGACAAAAGGAGGGAAATCGAGCACGGTGTGTGTTCTGATAAGTTTGGGCATAAAGAAAGCCTAGAAGAAAGAGCGACATCTAACATTATTCGTTATTAATGTTCATTAAGGATTTAATTTGTTTCCTTAGATTGCCTACCTCATCTAGAGTTTCGGTTTAATTCGCTGCATTGGGACTTTTGCTGCAGGGGCAATGGCTCCGTCTTGCAAATACGGGAGTGTATGGTGGGTCATAACGTGCAGATTGGCGACATAGTGGAACTCAGCGTAGATGTGGAAGGCCGCCTTCGATTTGCTTGCAAGAGAGCCGAGGTAGGTCTTTGGCACAGACAATGTTCGACAACTTGCTTATTGGCAGGTGTGTGTGTGTGTGTGTGTGTGTGTGTGCGCGCGCGCGCGCGCGCGCGTGTGTGTGTGTGTGTGTGTGTGTGTGTGTGTGTGTGTGTGTGTGTGTGTGTGTGTGTGTGTGTGTGTGTGTAGGTGCATGTGTGTGTGTGTGTGTGTGTGTGCACGTGTCTGTGCGTGTGCGTGTGCGTGGGGACGTGTGAGCGTGCATGCGTGTGTGTAGTGTGTGTGTGTGTGTATGTGTGTGTGTGTGTGTGTGTGTGTGTGTGTGTGTGTTTGTGTTTGTGAGTGTGTGTGTGTGTATGTGTGTGTGCGTGGGTGGGGTTGAGTGTGGGTGGGTGTGGGGGAGTGGGAGTGTGGGAGGGGTGGGGGGGTGGGAGGGTTGTGTGGGGGGTGTGGGGTGGGTGTGGGGGTGGGTATGGGAGTGGGCGTGGGTGGGTGGGGGTCGGTGGGTGGGTCGGTGGGTGGGTGGGTGGGTGTATGTGTGTGTGTGCGTGGGTGGGGTTGAGTGTGGGTGGGTGTGGGGGAGTGGGAGTGTGGGAGGGGTGGGGGGGGTGGGAGGGTTGTGTGGGGGGTGTGGGGTGGGTGTGGGGGTGGGTATGGGAGTGGGCGTGGGTGGGTGGGGGTCGGTGGGTGGGTGGGTGGATGTGGGTGGGCAGGTAGATGGGTCGGTTGGGGATGGGGGGATGTGTCGGCGTGCCCGCCCATGCAAATATGCACTTGTCTGTTTGTGTCTGTTCGCGCTCACCTGGGAACAATGTGTCATAGAATGTGCGTAAAGGGGTGGGTGTGTGTGTGTGTGTGTGTGTGTGTGTGTGTGTGCGTGCGCGCGAGCACGCGTGTTCACGTGTTCATGCGTGTCTATCTGCGTGTGCGGTTGCATGTGCGTTCGTGCGCATTCAAGTTTTGGGCGAGAAGCATGCTTGTGCTGGTAGTCAGTGGATGCGTGACAATTCGGGGTTCTACGTTATCAAGGTGAAGAAGGCAATCATGAGGTCCTAGCAGAGGAAAGCTGGGCGACCAGTGCTTATGTCCAGGATGTGCAGGGCGGATTGGCCTCCGACACAGCCTCGCCTCAGGAAGAAGACTGCCTCACACATTCGGGGAAGAGGAGCAGTCAGGAAGTGTGGACACCCGTGGGCCGATCCCTTGACCACCCAGGAAGAGCTAAAGTGTCAAGTAAGGCTCCCCACTAGCTGAATCTGCATGCTACGCTCTACTACACATTGTTTTTGTCATAGTGTCAGACCCTTTTCAACCGATGCTACAAGCATCGGTCCTCAAAAAGGCCACTGTTCGATGATTTTACCAACATGCTTGATATCAGCATTTTGCGTGCCCTGTACCTCGGCGGTGGGAAATGCCATTAATTTCAAAGCATCTGAAAGTTGGCGAAATTCACAATTGTGTCCTGTGTGGCTCCGGGCAGGAGAGGCCCGGCGTGAGATGTCCAGTCCAGCGAGGAGGCACAGGCCCCTCTCGAGTTGGGCGCCCCCTGGGCTCATCCGTAACAAGATTTTCTGCCAAGTCACAGTTTGTGCATCACACTTCCAGCAAATGTTTTTGCGTACAGAGGTGACAAACGCCTTCTTTGGCGGTGAGAAGAGTCCCTCCATCATTACGAAGGCCATTATCGACCACCATGATAAGCGCTGGAAGGCGACCATCCGTCTGTACAAAAAGTAAGAGGAATGCTTGTCCCACTCAATTGGTCATGTCAGGTGGAATGCTCCTTTGGTGTAGTGTGGGGTTGTGTATAGTGATTGCGGAGGAGTGTGGGGGATGGCAGGGGGAATGCTTTTCCTAGGAAGTTGGTGATGTCAGACCGGCGCCCCCCCCCCCCCAATCCCCAAAACCTTAAAAGAGAAAAGGGGCGAGAACCCCAAGAAGACCCAGTAAGTCAGCAGGAAAGGTGTGTTTTCTTAATGATTTTGGGTTCAAAAGGAGGAAAGAAGACTAAACAGGACATAGTAGATAGACTACAACGGCAGCAACAACAAGACCACCGTAAACAACCACAACCACATTCCAACAGCAACAAATATTCGACAAGCGGCGGGGGCTGCAACGGCGGCAGCGGCAACGGCAGCGGCACCGGCGGCAGCTGCAGCAGCAGCAGTGGCGACGACAACGGCAACTAGATACACTACTGCTACCTCTACTGCTACCACTACTGCTACCGCTACTGCTACCACTACTGCTGCTACTACTGCTGCTGCTGCTGCTACTACTACTACTACTACTACTACTACTACTACTACTACTACTACTACTACTACTACTACTACTACTACTACTACTACTACTACTACCACTACTACCACCACTACCACTACTACTACTACTACTACTACTACTACTACTACTACTACTGCTACTACTGCTACTACTGCTACTACTGCTACTACTGCTACTACTGCTACTACTGCTACTACTGCTACTACTACTACGCTGCTTCAGCTGGTGCTGCTGTCTAGTTGACCACTGAATGAAGGAGGGGAATCGAGGACCGAGTGTATTCTGATAGGGTTGGGAATATAAAACTCCAAACAAGATAGCAAAATCTAACATGATTCATGATTTATAATCATTAAGGAATTCTTTGCCTTTTTTAGAATTCCAACCTCATTATTTGCTCCGGTTTAATATGCTGCATTGGGTTTTTCGCTGCAGGGGCTCCCATTTCAAAGTACGGGAGTGTATGCTGGGTAATAATGTGCAGATTGGCGACACAGTGGAACTCAGCGTAGATGTGAAAGGTCAACTTCGATTTGCTTGCAAGAGAGCCGAGGTAGGTCTGTGGCACAGCCAACGTTCGGTAACAGCCTCCTTGGCAGATGTGTGGCTGTGCACTTCTCTCTCTCTCGCTCTCGCTCTCTCTCTCTCTCTCTCTCTCTCTCTCTCTCTCTCTCTCTCTCTCTCTCTCTCTCTCTCTCTCTCTCTCTCTCTCTCTCTCTCTTTCTCTCTCTCTCTCTCCTCTCTCTCTCTCTCTCTCTCTCTCTCTCTCTCTCTCTCTCTCTCTCTCTCTCTCTCTCTCTCTCTCTCTATCTGTATGTGTGTGTGTGTGTGTGTGTGTGTGTGTGTGTGTGTTTGTGTGTGTGTCTGTGTGTGTGTGTGTGTGTGTGTGTGTGTGTGTGTGTGTGTTAGTGTGTGGGTTTTGTGTTCGTGTGTGTGTGTGTGTGTGTGTGTGTGTGTGTGTGTGTGTGTGTGTGTGTGAGCGCGAGCGTGTGTGGGTTTTGTGTTCGTGTGTGTGTGTGTGTGTGTGTGTGTGTGTGTGTGTGTGTGTGTGTGTGTGTGTGTGCGAGCGCTCACACGCTCGCGTAATGCTTTGAGGCAGAAGGCGCAAGCTAGCAGGCCACGGTCTTTGTGGCTGCCCAACTTGGAGTTGCCATGCGCAGCGGGCAATCATTATGCGACTTACTGCTAACATCGAGGAGACGCGGGCGTGCAGGATACTGAGAAGGAACAGGACGTCACCCTATCTGAGCCTCCGCGATCCTTGCCCAAATCATGTTCAAAAAGGCTGATCTCAAGGTCACCAGCGAACACAGAGGATGCCCAGAGACACCCAAGTAATGCTCCCCCTTGCCTCTTTCATACAATGCCGTTGTTCTTATCTGAACACGTCTGCCAGTGTGCAGCTACCACAGCCAGCCTCTGCACAGGTACTACAGACAAGTGTATGAGGCAGGCCTGGCAGGTGGGTTGAATGTATGTAACGGCCATTGGTGTAACAGCCGCAGGTGTAACATCCACAGGTGTAATAGTATTACTAATACTCCTAGGTGTAATCAGCTGAGTATGGCTGTCAGTAGTTCCTAAATACACCGGGCTTGCATAGCTTGGGTAGTGCTTTTCAATAATCCTTTACAATGAGGACGCCGCCAAACCATCAAATTTCACAGCAAAGAACCCGTGTGCATTTCTCTTTAACTTTCTTTCATTGGCATGTCAGTGCATTCATAGTACACATGGGAGGGTTTGCGAGAGTGTGTGTGTGTGTGTGTGTGTGTGTCTGAGTGCGTGTGCGTGTGTGTGTGTGTGTGTGTGTGTGTGTGTGTGTGTGTGTCTGTGTGGGTGTGGGTGTGTGTGTGTATGTGGGGGTCTGTGTGTGTGTGTGTGTGTGTGTGTGTGTGTGTGTGTGTGTGTGTGTGTGTGTGTGTGTGTGTGTGTGTGTGTGTGTGTGTGTGTGTGTGTGTGTGTGTGTGTGTGTGCTTGGGAAGGGGGGGGGCGGCATTTGGGAGGGGGCGTGCGCTCGAATATGCATTTGTCTTAAGTATCTCTTCTCGGCGGCCTGCCTGGGCTGGTGTTAAGATTGCTCCAGTCAAAAGAGGGAACGGGGCCCTTTGATTTCTTCTGACCAGAAAGGGCACAGCTTCATGACAGGGAGATTGACTCCCGAAAAAACCATCAATATAGGGGCACCCGGGTGGGTGGGGAGGGGGTCTTGTTCGCTCGCTTTGCCCGCAAGACTTGCTTGATCGGCCAGTGCTGAAAAGCTGGACAGCAGATCTATGCTTGCTGCAGTAGTAACCGTGTGATGCGCTGCCAGCAGAAGGCTTGCACTTAGGATGGTCTCTGTCACCTTGCACGGATGCCTAACTTTGGCAGTGCTTCGGGTTGTATTTTGACCAGTTTTGATGCAGTCAGAAATGATTTGCATTCCTTTATTCTTACAAGTACGGAAGATTACATCCAGGGCCAGCACCTGGGGCTGAAGAGGACGCCAGTAAGATAGAGGTGCATCTGCATGTGCGGCAGGCACATTGGCGCTCGGAACTACCACTTACTGTGTTTGCAGCACGGAGAACAATCATGGACTGCTCGTACCAGCAGGAAATTCAGCGGAGCCCAAATCTTTCGAAAGATATTGCAGGTGCAGTCCAACTGAGGAGTGCGGGAGTGCACAGTCATTGTGGAGGATGAGGAGCCTGCAGAGGATTCGGGCCAGCCCATTGGTGGAAGCACCCCCTTGGGGAGTGCTAGCAGCGAGCAACAAACACCAGAGCAGGCGGAGGAGGCAGCAGAGGACAATATTGATGTGGCCGCAACCGCAGAGAGCGGGCCAGCCCCCACCCCCCGGGTGGAGGAGGTGGCGAGGTGCCAGTCACTGGAAAGGGGACGAGGACCCCTGACGGAGCCAGGTGAGGCTCGGAGCTAACGGCTTACCCCCACAGCAGCAAAGTCTTTCGTCAAATTTGGGCAATGCAGCTCTGTCATCACTGTCGTTGTCACTGCCACTATCATGATTGTCATCACCGTCAATGTGAATGTGAATGTTTATGTGATTCTGGGGGTGTGTGTGTGTGTGTGTGTGTGTGTGTGTGTGTGTGTGTGTGTGTGTGTGTGTGTGTGTGTGTGTGTTGGTGTTTGTTTGTGTGCGCGCGCTGTGTGTGTATGTGTGTGCGTGTATGGGTGTAGGTGCGTGCCTACCCATGTGTTTGTGTGTGCATGCCTGTCTGTGTTTGTGTGTGTGTGTGTGTGTGTGTGTGTGTGTGTGTGTGTGTGTGTGTGTGTGTGTGAGTGTGTGTTTGTGTTTGTTTGTGTTTTGTGTGCGCGTTCTGACCACTGCCCATGTCAACAGCGTCTTTCTTGCTACCTTCTCCGTCATCAGTGTCACTCTCGCTGTCATGATTGGCACTGTCAGTGTCATCACACTCATCTCCGTCACTGACAGTGTCATCTATTTTCATCACCGTCATTATCATCTCCGTCTTTGCCAGTGTCCTTTATCGTCATTATAATCACTGTCATCACCAGCACGATCACTGTCATCACCGTCCTTGTCACATTCATAATTGTCATCACCGTCACCCTCACTGTCATAGCTGTCACTGTCTCAGCTGGCACCTTTATCGCTGGCACTATCAGTTGCATAGG
>KV908388.1:137500-140000 GCA_002005505.1 Botryococcus braunii
AGACAACCAAGATACCCGGTCGGGAATTCGTTGTACGTTTTGAAACTTAAGAAGGGAAGGAAACAAACGAAACGTGGTAGATAAATGACAACGGCAACAACAGCAACAGAACCGCAAACAATCACCATCATAACAGCAGCAAAATAATGGCAGCAACAATGGCCGCAGCGGCAACAGCAACAACAGTAACAACAGCAAACTAGAACAAGAACAAGAACAACAGCAACAACAACAATGACAACAACAACAACTGCAGCAGCAGCACCAACAACAACAACAACAACAACAACAACAAGAACACGTTTGGCGACAATGACGACAACAACAACAACAACATCCACATCAAAAAGAACAACAACGACAGCAACAGCAACAGCAGCAGCAACAGGAACAGCAACAGCAGCAACAACAACAATATCACATCCACATCCACAACAACTGCTGCAATTGCTGCTGCTGCTGCTGCTGCTGCTGCTGCTGCTGCTGCTTCTGTTACTGTCTAGCTGACGACTGATTAAAGGAAGCCCATGGCCAAGTGTGTTCTGACAAGGGTGGTCATAACAAATTCCTGAAGTGAGAGCAAATGCTGAAAAGTATTAACGAATCCTTTGTTTTGTTTTATGTTGGCAACCTCATTCTTTGTTTTGGTCTGACATATTGCACTGGGATTTTTGATGCAGGCACGGGGGCTCCTACTTAAGAATACGGCAGTGTATGCTGGGCAACAATGTGCGGGTTGGCGACATAGTTGAACTCAGTGTAGATGTGAAAGGCCGCCTTCGATTTGCTTGCAAGAGAGCCCAGGTAGGTCATCAGATCAATGGCCCAGCTCCATATCTGGTAACTCACTTCTTGCAAGGTGTATGTCTGTATTCTTGTGTGCATATTTTCTATGTGGGTGTTTTGGATTTGGGGGGGGGGGGGGCGGGACGGATGTGCTGGTGCGCCCACCCCTGCAAATGTGCACTTGCATGTTTGCGTGTTTGTGTATCGACCAGGGAAGTGTGAATTGTTGTGGGTCTTCTCTCTCTCTCTCTCTCTCTCTCTCTCTCTCTCTCTCTCTCTCTCTCTCTCTCTCTCTCTCCTCTCTCTCTCTCTCTCTCTCTCTCTCTTCTCTCTCTCTCTCTCTCTCTCTCTCTCCTCCCTCCCCCCCCCCTCTCTCTCTCTCTCTCTCTCTCTCTCTCTCTCTCTCTCTCTCTTCTCTCTCTCTCTCTCTCTCTCTCCTCTTCTCTTCTCTCTTCTCTCCTTCTCTGTGTGTGTGTGTGTGTGTGTGTGTGTGTGCGTGTAAGTGTGTGTGTGTGTGTGTGTGTGTGTGTGTGTGTGCGCGCGCGCGCTCGTGCGTGTCTGTGTGCACGTGCGAGGAGAGAACAGGAGAGAGGAGCATGCTTGTGCTGGTAGTCAGGGAATACGCGACTATCCCAGGTTCTACACTTTATCTATGTAGAAAGCAATCAGGAGGTCCGAGCAGGCAAAGCTCAGCAAGCAGTGCTCATGGTCCAGTATGTGCAGGGCGGATTGCGCCCCGCCCTATCCTTGCCTCAGCAGGAAGTCTGCCAAACACGTTCAGCAAACCGGAGCAATCAGGAGGTCTCTGCAACGGGTGGCTCTGCCCTTGAAGTCCCAGAAAGACCGAAAGAGCCAAGTGAGGCTCCCACTCCCTGAAACTTCCATTGCTACTTTTCTCCGATAGCTTCTACCACAATGTGCGACTTTTAGCCGCATCGGCTACACGAAACCTGCCCCGGTGAAGACGAATGGCTGTCATCATTTATCAATTGTACATGTCAGCAACATGTAGCCTGTGTCTTTGCAGCGGCATGCGCAGTAAATTTGAAGCACCTCAGCTTTGTTTCATGGGTTGTTGCTTGCAGGAGAGACCCGGCGTGAGATGTGCAGTCCAGCGGCAACAGACAGGCGCATCTCAAGTCGGGCGCCCCCCCAGCTCCTCCGCAACCACGTTTTTCATCGATTGACAGTTCGTGAATCGCACATCAAAGCTATTTGGTTGCCGAGGGAGATAGCGAATGCCTTCTTTGGCGAGGAGGAGAGTCCTTCCGTCATTAAGAAGGCCATCATCGACCAACGTAATAAGCGCTGGAAGATGACTATATACCGCTATAAGAGGTAAGGGGATTGCTAGTTCCATGTAGTTGGTTATTCCAGGTTGAATGTTTCTCTCATGTAGAGGTGGCAGGGGTTATGCAGGTATTGCAGGAATGTGTTGGGGAAGTGGCAGGGGGATGGGGGAATGCTGGTAGCAGGTGACGGCAGACCCGTGCACCTCCCCTTACCCCGGGGGGCAAAGATAAAGAAAAATAAATAACCCCGAGACGACCAAGATACTCAGTCAGAAATTTCTGGTTGGTTTTGAAACGGAAGAAGGGGGAGGAAAAAAAAGAGAACGTGGTCGGTGGATACAACGCCAGCAACAGCGACACCACCGCAAACAACCACCACCACAACCCCACGACAGCAACAACCTATTGGCAGCGATAATGGC
>KV908388.1:150000-182500 GCA_002005505.1 Botryococcus braunii
TGATGCACACACACACACACACACACACACACACACACACACACACACACACACACACACACACACTCACACACACACACACACACACACACACACACACACACACACACACACACACACACACACACACACACACACATACACGCGCGCGCGCGCGCGGTCTGCATGGCCACCTTAATAAAGATTTAACGCATCAAACCAATGCCCTTAGGTGTGATTGATAAGCACTGTTTCGGAGGGGGTCGCTGAGATGGCTTGGTTTGTAGTCACCAGAAGGAAATTTGCCTGCTGCCGAACGGCTATTGCAAGGAGTATGGGCTTTTGGCGGGCGACACCGTGCTTTGTTTCACCGACAGTGAGGGCAAGCTGCGGATCTCCCACACAAAGGCCCGATCAGGAGGTTTGAGTCTCCGCATGGAACATGAGCCGCAAGGTGTGCAGATTCAAGGGCACTTCCCTTGCGCTTGGAGACACAACCATATCTTCGTGTATTTATGTTCTCACACTGTCATGACTGCGGAGCTGGTCCACGTACTGGCTCTGGGGTATCATTGATGTTGACCTGGAATATGTGACTTGCTTTAATTGTCAATGAATGTTGCCATGGCTTCCGTACATGCTCATATGATTATCAAGGATTTTGACCTGACTTACATACACCCTCACCTGGTTATTAACATTGACCTGACTGATTTGCATGATCGTTGTATCACGGATGTTGACCGGTCATGACAAAAGCATTGAAATAGCTGAGATCGAATGAGTCGGCGAATGAAACTCTCAAGATACCCAATGGGAGCAGACCGGGCTTTCCCACGGAAAGTTGGTTTTTTGAAATTCCAACTGTCATACAAACATGAATTGCGAAAGAGGGTCATGGAGTGGCTGCAGGAAGCAGGCAACGCGTAATAAGGTCGGTGAGGGCACCGGAGGGCGTCCCGACCAACTACACCTGGCTAAACGCTAAGTTCTTGAAGAGCCCATTTGACGGCCCTCCTATGGGCCACATCAAGCTGGACGATCGGTGGGATCTGGAGAGAGTTCCCACTTATGTTTTAGATCAACATCTCAGGGTTTGGGATTTCGGTGTCCGCCAAGACTGTGTGAGCGTGTCTAGGTGAGAGTGACATCTTCAACCTTTCCATTTTGACTCATGACATGGACTGGTACCCTCAGCAATGACATGCACGCACGCATGGACGCATGGGCACGCGCGCGCACATTCGCACACACACACACACACACACACACACACACACACACACACACACACACACACACGCACACACACACACACACGCACGCACACACGCACGCACGCACGCACACACACGCACACACGCACACACACACACACACACACACACACACACACACACACACACACACACACACACACACATACACCCAGACACGTGCCCGCATGCTTATGCACGCACTATGCTCCGCAGTGGAATCGGAAGAGTAATAGAGGTGTTATGCATGCCTGGGGCTGATTTGGTGAGTGGCGCAGGGACTCGCACTTGAGCAAGCCTGACAAAGATTTCTTCCTGCCTTGGGACTTCTTTAAAGCGAATGATGTACGTGAAGGAGATTATGTGCGCCTACGCACTGACGCAGACAGGTTCCTGCGGATCTTTCATGAGCGCACTGAAATGCCTTCTACAAGCAGCCGCTCAGGCGAAGTGGGTGTTACTCCTCCTGCGCCCTCCGGTTGTGACAGACCATCAGCTCCCTCGTGAGTTGATCGTTGAAGCGGCAGGAAGATTAGTGAGTGAGTACCTGGCTAACCATGATGGGAGAATTGTTAGGATCACGGTGACCATTGCTGCCTCCCAAAATGATTTTGTAAAGCATCCAATTGAAGTATGGAAATCTCTCCCTCCTCGTTCTCACCCCGCTCTCCCTCTGGTGTGCGTGCGTGCGTGTGTGTGTGTGTGTGTGTGTGTGTGTGTGTGTGTGTGTGTGTGTGTGTGTGTGCGTGTGTGTGTATGTGTGTGTGTGTGCATGCGTTCGTGTGTGTGTGTGTGTGTGTGTGTTGGAGGGGTTTTGTCTCCGTGCATATGTATGTGTGCATGTGTGTGTGTGTGTGTTTGGGTGTGTGTGCGTGTGTGTGTGTGTGTGTGTGTGTGTGTGTGTGTGTGTGTGTGTGTTTCTGTGTGTCTGTGTTTGTGTGTGTGTGTGTGCGTATGTATATGTGTGTGTGTGTGTATGTGTGCACGCGCGCGCGCGCGTGTGTGTGTGTGTGTGTGGGTGTGTATGTGTGTATGTGTGTGTGTGTGTGTGTGTGTGTGTGTGTGTATGTGTGTGTGTGTGTGTGTGTGTGTGTGTGTGTGTGTGTGTGTGTGTGTGTGTGTGTGTGTGTGTGTGTGTGTGTATGGGAACACGCGGGCTTGCGCATGTGCGCGCGGTGGTGCCCATGTATTGTGCGCTAGTGCCCTCACCCGCAAAGCTGTCAGAGTCTTCAAGAAGGCCCAAAATCAATATTTGCGTTTTTCAACTTTACCCGCCGTCAGCAGATGTGTCGTTCATTGTGAAGAGAACCATGCGGGCAATTAGGCAGTCTGGCCGTGGCAATCAAGCTAAAAGTTCTTTGTTAAGGGCCTGACTGTGTGGCAAATGAGTGGCCACCCCTTGGAGCTTCCAACTTACCAATCTCTGAATGTATATAGCTTGGATTATAAATAGTAATATCTACTACCTACACAACTCGGTGTGCTGAAGACCTACCCGGTTGTACACTACGGCCCCAGTGTATATAATACGATACTGTACTATAATGCTTCAATATTGTGATAGGATTCACTCTTGATAATAAATACAATATTGTGTACACCAAGTGAGTATCTGCATATGCTGTAGTAGCTCCTCTACTTGCTGAGTTGTGTATGAAGTAACATATAATTTCTTAAATATGCTCCTTCCAGTCGGCACGTGCGCGCTGTGGACAATCTTGGCTTCTATAACCGAATTTTTTGGCTCTGTCCACAGGTGCTCACGATGCAGTTGTTTCACGTGGGCATTTTGGTCTGAGGTGGGACCGCTGGCTGGCCCTGTGACATGTGGGTCTCCTGACGCGTGACTTCTGGATCCATGAAATTTATTGATAAGGGAATGGCACAGTACTAATCAGCAACGCCTCAGCGGTGTGGGAGGGACTGCGGTTTTCATCAGAACTGATGAAAACCGCAGTCAAGGAAGGCAGGATTCATGTGTTCCTCGATGCATTTTTCAAAGAAAACGGTCCTGTGTACAGCTTTGAAACAGGCTAGGTAAACGGGACTTCCAGATACACGACGCGTTTGTCGTCCAGAGGGTCATGTCTGGGAGACATCGTTGTCAGTGCTTTGAAACACGAGATCCGGCATTGGGGAAAGATAAGAGTAGCATCAGGTGATTAAGCCATTGAACTCCTTCCAACAGCAACTGCATACTCAGTCGCTGTGAAGATACAATGTCAATAGCACATCTGAATATGTGTTGTGGCGAGATACGGCGGGGGCACTTGTCTGCGGCTAAGACTACTTCCTCTATCTGGATGCTCAGTTTCTGTGCAGTAAGAGTCTCGGAGCGCCTGTAGGGTAGTGGGCCTCAACCAGCTCTTTACTGCAGTAAAGAGTCCTGCGGCACGTGTAGGGTAGGAGGCCTGAACCAGTAAAGAGTCCTGCAGCATGTGTAGGGTTTGAGGCCTCAACCCGTGAGAGTCGTGACGCACGCGTAGGGTAGCTGGCCTCAACAAGTAAGAGTCATGACGCACACATAGGGTACCAGGCCTCAGCCAATAAGAGTCGTGGCCCATAGTAGGACTCAACCAGTCCTGGAGAACGTGTTGGGTAGCAGGCCCCCACAGTAAGAATCTTGAAGCACGCGAGGGTAGCAGGCCTCAACCAGTAGGAATCTTGGGCGTCGATCCTCACCACATTCGGTGTCATTCTTGACTGGGTCATGGCTGTCATTTCTGTGGTGCAGAAGCTTCCCAAGTGGGGGCATCGACGTCGGAAAACGTTCCCAACTGGCGGCATCGACATTGTTTGGTGGAGCGTGTAAATCATTGCTTGCAGGTCCCTTTTCTAGAACCCCATCCCACGTCCCGCCCCCCCGGGGGGGGGGGGGGGCGGGGGCCACCCAACGTCCCCACCCACGCCCTCCCAGAGTTCTTTAACGCGACCCAACGGGAGCAAAATGCATGTGACGGGAGCTGTAATGTAGCGATATCTTGGTGGTCTTTTCACATTTCAACAATCCTCTTAGAGTTACTTGGTGGCGGGGTATAGCAGAGAGTGCGGAGTGAACTCAAAAGGTTATTCACATTTTTGCTAGAAACGTTTCGGCTTTGAACCCCATGGAGAATATTAGGAAAGCCGCATTGCAGTACATCCAACTGTACTCCCTGTACCAGCTGTACTCCACCGTTGGCCAACACCCCGTTTTACACATCTACAGTAAGCCTTTATATTATATTGTCCCGTACTGTATGGAACGCTGCCAACCTCTGGATAAGTAATGCTCCCACTTTTGCATCAACATCGATAGATCTCTCTGGCGCAAGCGCATCCACGCGTACTCGCACATGGGTGTGAGCGCAGTCGTGCGCACACCTGCTACGCTGCAAGCCTGCATGCTGGAGTGGTTGTGCATGCAGGTGGACAGCGGGAGGACTTGGATGCTGTTCTGGAATGGATGACAGCAACAAGGACTCTTCCAGGAGCTGCAGAACCACGAGTGCGCATCCGTGTGTGTTATATAAACTGATAGGTACGTATAGATACGTGACGATAAACGTACTTAAATACGAGGGCTCTATCAGTTTATAGGTGTTTTTAGGAAGCATTGTATAACTTGAACTTCTCCACGTGTGGAGTACAAGGAAACAGATGCGCATGTTTGCGTATCTAGGTCAATGTATGGTGATCAGTCAGGTTGATCATATAGTGACCTCCATGCAGTACAGGTCTTGTACTAGTGACGGTGTGGTCACAAGGTCAAGACTCCATTGAGTGTGTACACGTGTATAAGTTTGGGATCCCTGGTGCAGCTACAGGGCTACACGTTGGCATAGGGCCAAGTCAGGGTTGTTTATGTGGCCATGCAGTACGATACGGCTTCACGAACGGAACTGTACTGTTACCGCCGGTTACGAACGGAACTGTACCGTTACCCCGGTTACCGCCGGTAACGCCAGATCGCGAACGAGCTTGGCAGTCGATTGGATGTGGACTACATCTAGTTTCGAGCTCCAAGCTGATAAGTGTTTGCTCTGTATTGAATGACTGCTTGATAAACGGCTATCTCACTCATCACAATACAGGTAAGCGTGCGATCGGTGGCAAAGGTAACGGTCGCAGCCGGGTGGCTGCGATCGCAGGGTTCAAGCACATGCATGCTGATGTCTTTGTTAATAATGAAGCATTTCATGTGTTTGTGTTGCAGGAGTTGCATTGCTTGTTTGTTACTGTTGGAAGAACAGTGACGCTATTTGTGTGTTGAGAGTTACACACTGGTTAATAGCGGTGAGTACAGACACAGTCAACAAGCTTGCTACAGCAATGTAGCATTTCCTAGGGTATAAAGCTCTAGTATGGTCCTTGGCATTGCTCTATGACTTGCCATGTGATCTAGATTCACGGTACAACCTCGCTCAGGTAGTCGCTCGGTTGCCCGACTATACGTCCGTGGCAGTACGGTGTACATCCGACCCTGGATGGGATTAAGGGCGAGCCTGTGAATCAATCATGTAACACTCTTTCCGTTTACACCACGAACTGTCTCACTGTCTCATCCAAATCTCTTCCGCTCAGTTATGCTACAAGCAAGCTCCTGCTGGTTAAATAAATGTCTTGTTAAGATCTCTGATGAACCACGTATTGTGCAGATCGGTTGGGAGTAGCCGGTTAAACTCTTGGGAATGCTGAGGGCCAAGGGCGCCCTGATAAGAGAGCAGTCGGTACGTACAAATATGTGGATAGTTCGTGTGGGTTTTTACTGTGGTTTAGATATATTTAGAGGACACTGATGAACCCACCAGTAAAACGTAACGCTCGGGTTGCAGGCAGATATAGACGGCAGTGCGAGCACTGGTCTATATAGACATTGATATTACGTGGTGGTGTTCACAGGTAAATATACATAAACCATTGTAACAGTCGATTGGATGTGGAATACATCTAGGTTCGAGCTCCAAGCTGATAAGTGTTTGCTCTGTATTGAATGACTGCTTGATCAAGCCGTTGATAGCCGTTTATCATGATAACGGCTATCTCACTCATTACAATACAGGAGTTGCATTGCTTGTTTGTTATTGTTGGAAGAACAGTGAGGCTATTTGTGTGTTGAGAGTTACACACTGGTTAACAGCGATCGGTTGGGAGTAGCCGTTAAACTCCTGGGACTGCTGAGGGCGCCCTGATAAGAGAGCAGTCGGCAGATATAGACGGCAGTGCGAGCACTGGTCTATATAGACATTGATATTACGTGGTGGTGTTCACAGGAAATGACACTCAGCATGCAAACGTACCGCTGACAGTTACGGCATCCTCTCAACCAAGACACTACAGTAGGTTTCAAGGTCACGTCTCGTGGCCCACATGGCCGTTACGGAAGATCTGAATACGGAAACTTGAAATCGATCAACCCTGCCTGTGTGGAACTCTCCATCTGATCCCAAATGACCTGCACGCATGTGGTTGCATATGCCGCAATGTTATGTTGTGAGATGATACCATCCAAAATGTCCCGAGACTCAAGCTTGTTCCCCATTTTCCTGTGAGTAAGTGGGCTAATTTCCTTCTCATTTTTGTTTCTCACATTGCCTTAGGTCGAGCTGTTTTAGGATCTCGGAAGCTGACTGCCCGTCGTCCAGACTTTTTATGCGTCGCCAAAGCTTCCAAACCTGCGCATCCCATTGTCATTGTCATCAGGAAGCCTAGTGGCAGATTCGATTATACTTGCATCCAAGTAGGATATCCCTACCTGCAGTAGGGGTACGATCGGTTATGAACCGTGCATCTTACCGGCAAAAACCTCCCTTGGATTTCTGATCATATTGTACAAAGATCTAATCTGGTGATATGGTTGCTTGTTGGAAATGAATTATCGCAGTTGCACAGTCCAAGTATGGTCCCAGGACGTTAGGTAGGTGACCATTCAGCAGGAAAGAGATTCACACTGTGATTGCGTGCACACCCGCACCATTGCTGGTGCCCATATGAAGGAACGGAATATGTAAAGCATGTTCCCGTGTTAACGCCCCTAGCATCCTGTTAAAAGGTGACAGCAAACTCTCCTGTCATGACTTATCTCATGAGTGCCAAAGTAGGCAAGGACCATATGGGCCCACTGAAGATAACTGACCAGGAATGTCTTTCCTCCAGGCTTGTCTGTCCGGCTAGATAGTGGTATATATGCCAACCAAACAATGAAAGGCGGGGGGGAACACCAACCCCATGGACCAGTTTCTGAAGGCCATCTAAGCAGGTTATGGGACCGCCAGTTAAAATTTGTCATAAAGCTTGCAAGCTAGCGGAGCAGCCGAGATGGCGGGGCTGTCTCAATAGGCCGAGAAGGACGGGAGTGCAGGTCCGGGGCCATTATCTGGCTTGCCTCAGGGGTGCCGGCGTCTCCCATGACTGTTTCTGTACTGTGGACATGCCATGTGACCCCAACCCATATGGTAAACCACCATCGCAGACTTTGTCTTCGCAACTGTGTTGCATTGCAACGGCATCATCTGCGATGCATAAGATGGGCACTCGTCCATCCCAGGCCGTTTTGTCGAGGTTGACGGCGTCGTTATTTTATATGCGGCAGTGTACAGCTCGCCTCAGGAGCCTTGACCGCTAAGGGTGAATTTTTTCACCTCCGGCCCCCAGCCCTGGCGCGTGACCTCCCGGTCGGCGTCCTCCTCGAGCGCGTCCCATTCATTTTTCGTCGGTGACGCGGTTGCGGTGTCGCGGGACCGAAACCGTGTTACCGGTATTTAACCTGCCCCCTATGGGGTGCAGGTTTTCCGCAGCCGGGGGGCGGTTGCCTTGGATGCCCGCTGGGGAGGCTGATAATGGGGACGCGGAGGTAACGCCTCGGCCGCGCAAGAATCTACGCGTTTTCGTAGGGGAGACAAATAATTTCGGAAATAATTCGGTTGCCAACTGTCTCAGAAATAAGCAGGCCTCAGCTCCGCCGGGATGCGGCGTAGCTCCGGGGTCCGGAAGCCATCCGTAAGCCCTCTAAATCGCAAATCTAGCGTGGGAAGATGGGAAGGGGCGGCGTGGCAGCCTGAGCGGAGGCTTTTGTACAGCCTTTGTACAGCTTTGTATTGCGGTGTATTGCAGGGTGACGCCGCGCTGTCGAAGCGCCGCAGAGGCCAATTCGCGCCACGTGACCCTGCCATGTGCTTGTACTGCTGCGCTGTCCAGGGGCGCTTCAAGGGGCGTCATACTGCCACCTGATTCATGTGAATCACATGATGTGAATCTGTCATGTGCTGTGTTGCTGACAGCTTGGGATGTCGGCAGGCTGAGGTGCGGAGTTGGCAAGGACGCAGGCGTTGAGAAGATTTACAAATCCTTGGGGAAAGCAGTCGCCGTCGCAGCAGCGTAGACTAGTATTTGGGAGGGGAATCAGCGTTAGCAAGGTGGTGGAGCCGCTGGCGTGACGAGTTGACGATGCGAGGTTGCGGTTCCTTCAGAAAATGACGTGACGAACGACAAACTGTGGGAGGTATGTTACGGCTTCGTAATGAAAAAGCTAGCGGGATGAGAAGCTGTGTTGTGTCTGTCCCAGCGTCCGTGCTTTGGCATCCCGAAGTGCCGAAGTCCGAGCTTCGCCTCCTGCGCCACTTCTGCTACCATCTGAATTTCAGTTTTTTGTTCTGATGCTAGACACTTGTCGGAAGTAAGCGGTATGCAATACTTGATCGCAACGCAAGCAAGTTGAACTGCAGGTCGTAAAGGACTCGGCTCTGTTTAGTCATTTTGGTGATCCATACCATGCTTTTCAATGATGTATATCAGCAAAACAACAGTTCATTTTGGACTCGCTTTCGATCTATCACCAAAAAGCTCGTGCGGCACGAAGTTGACAGAACCGCGGCACAGGTTGGTAGAAGTCGATGTGACGACTGTCAATAAAGATCTGAATGTAAGTGGGGAGGTCGCAGATGCAGATCCAAGGAGACTGCCTGTTGCCAAAGCACTGCAGAGCTGCAGGTAAAGCCACGGACAGGTCGGAATGGTGTACGGGGAATATAGGATGCAATGTAAAATCTGGTATAATGACCCAAGTCAACTTGTGAGTTGTTAAAGAACATAAACGCAGCAAGCAACCTATGCAATGTAAACTCTGATATAATGAGCCAAGTCAACTTGTGAGTTGTTAAAGAATCTAAACGCAGCAAGCAACCATTTCAAACCCTCCATCCTCAGAAATACTCAGCTTCTCATACCTATCATGCATCTGATCAGTGATGATTCCAGATTCCATATCCAAGATCACCGTATCCAAAATCAATACCGGTAGACAGACACACATCCCTGCACGCAAGCCCACACATAGACACACACACACCCACCTAGCAAAACAACAACACTCCCACACAAACACACACACACCACCGAACCCACACCCACACAGAAGGTTGCTTTCAGTGAAGCATCGAGGAAAATGTAGAGAGAAAAACAGGTGATAACGGAAAGGAAGAAATGTTTGTGATTCACCGATAACAATCGAAACTGAGGCACTACACACACATACACACACACACACACACACACACACACACACACACACACACACACACACACGCACACACACTCACACACACACACACACACACACACACACACCCCCACACCACAAACACACACACACACACACACACACACACACACACACATACACACAATGTTCTTTCAGTGGAGAACTCTCTCTCTCTCTCTCTCTCTCTCTCTCTCTCTCTCTCTCTCTCTCTCTCTCTCTCTCTCTCTCTCTCTCTCTCTCTCTCTCTCTCTCTCTCTCTCTGTTTGTCTCTCTCTCTCTCTCTGCAGATGGTCGATGTGGTGCTGTGTGTGGCCATGTGTGTCAGGTGTGATAGAAGCACAGAGTGCAAAAGCGGGGTTGAGTCAAGGATAACGGTTTCAACGTGTTGCAAAGATCAACCAGTATACTGTAGAATTGAACATAACAGTTGTTGGGTGGTGCAGGAAGAATTGGCAGCGCATTCCAAACAGCATAATGTTAAGCCGCAATGAATGTGGAGTCTAGAATCCTGAATCTTGAATCTGGAATCTGGACCCTTGAATCTTGAATCTGGAATCTTGAATCTTGAAGCTTGACTCTGGAAGCATCAACTTTAGTCTGGAAGAAATGCAACAATGACTTTCTTACATGTATGCATGATTGCATCTACACTCCACTAGGCCACTAGTCTTGCTAGCCTGCTGTTTAGGTTGTTGACAATGGGGTGCTTGTCTTTGTCAGTGTCATGGTAAGCCATGAGACACTGTTACAACAGTGGACCAGTGTATTTGCTGATATCCCCAGCACCTGCGGTATAGAAGTGCAAGTGCACAAACTGTTGTGTTGCCTGTTTGTAGCAGAAACTGTGGAAGATGAAGATAGTGTCAAAACATTTTCAACTGCCATGAGTAAGAGTCACATCACAGGGGCTGTCTTGGGTAGTGCAAACCAGCTGTGGACACACCTGGGATTCCAAGGTCCCATCAAAAAATTCATGGTAAAGGGAGCTGTGCGTTTGTTTCTGAAGCGTTGGAAAGCTTCCAAAGTGGATTTTGTGATGCAAGGATGTCCTGGAAGTGACACTCTTCCTGGGTTGGTGCTGAGTGCATACTCTCATATGCGTAAAGCAGGAGTGGGGTGGGTAGACATGAGTCAAGGAATGGCATGGTCTATCTGCAAAATGTGGACAAGCCAGGCCCTTTGTGTAAGCGCGCTGCAATCAAAGTTTGGTTACCTGCCTTCTTCCCCTGCTGCAATGTCTGAGTGTGTCAAAACTGTTGTGTGGGTGTATATGAATATGACAACGCTTCCAGCTGCAATAGTAACAACAATCTTTAACAATGTCAGCAACATTGCATTCACATGTGAAAATGTAATACAGGCTTGCATATTTATGGCTAATGAGGCCACACCTGGCTGCATGCTTCCGGATATTTCAGCAATCGCAAACCAATTTCAGCAAGGTCTGCATGCTTCAGAGGAGATCCCAGAAGCAGCACAGCATATGATGCATGAAACTGTGGCTGTAAATGTGGTAGATTTTGTATGGAAATCCTGTTCTTTTATATTGCAACATGTGCAGCATCCCTCCCCCGTGTTGTCCAAGTACATAGGTGGCATTGTCAATATATGGGACAGCCGGCAAGCGAAAGTGGCACCTTCTGAGGTTGGCAGGACTGGGTGTTTGCAAACAGAAACAGCACAGGCAGACCAAGAACACGTTACAATACCTGCAACTCCAGTGACTTGTACACACGCATCGGTAACAACACATGCTGCAACTGAAAACCTGGCCACACAATCTCCTGCCACACAACGCACTAGGCAACCAGCAACCCAACGCACTAGGCATCGACGACCACCACGATCCAAAGAGGATGCATGGGGAGAGAGGGTTAAGCGATTCAAGCTGGCATGTGGGTGCATCGATTCCTTCTGTTCCTCTTGCTTACGAGTAAAACGGCAGGACGAAGTGCAAGACTGCACAGACGAACCGTTTGCTGCGGAAACAATGGGGGATCGGATAAACACGAGGCTGGCCAGGTGGCGTGCGCACAGCGATGCAAAGTACCGATGCTGCCGAATGTGCAGGTCCAACCTCAGGACTAAACCTCGCTGGAAACCTAAGTATGCCCCTCTGAATGTCATTCATCCGGCAATCGCAAAATTGAACAGATTTGAAGCTGCACTTCTCGCAGCCATCATTCCTTTTCAACGCATTGTAACATTGCCGACGACGATGCAAAAGGGGTTGAAGGGGCATGTTATCTGCGTGCCGAGCGATGGACGGAAGCTGGAACAGGTTTTGCCAAACGATTACCGGCCATATGTCGTGTACTCGGGCAAGCTACTGCGCAAGATATCCCACAGACATGCTTACAAAAGCGGGTTCATCCGAGCAGATTGTTTGCAAGCAGCAATCGAAGCACTTCTGAAAACCCCAGTGTATCAGAACTTTGAATTCGATCCTTCCAAGCTGCAAAAGCTACAAGCAGACTTTCCAGATCCTGGCAGTCTCAGCCATGAAGAGCAGGATGACGCTGCAGGAGCTGTAGATGATCACGAAGCAGGACCCAAGGATGAGAACCATGCAGTCCAAAGTGCAGGAGCTGCAGGTAATGACTTAGCAGGACCCCAAGATGATGACAATGAGGTCGAAGAGACTCAAGGGAGGGCTCCAGACACCGACACCTGCATATTCGAAAACAATGTGCATCAGATCCTCGATAACTTTACTAGATATCATGATGCAGAGAGCACAGAAGCGCAGCAAGAAGAGCCGAATGCGGAAACCATACGAGTACTGCAGCAGCAAGAGATCAGAGTAGCACCGGCCGAAGGCAACATGCCTGTTCCTTGCTGGCAAGATCAGGACCTGAAAGCCAAGATGTTTCCACAAGTCTTTGGTGGCTACTTCGAAGAGAACCCCGATGGCCTGACCAAACATCAGCTGAATATGCAACAACTCTTGCACGTAGATCGGCGGTTTGGCAGCAGTACAGAGCTGCTGTTTCACATGCTGCGCGACGAGCAAACAGCTGCTGTCTTTGCTGCAGCTTTCTTCAGCATGCAGAAAGGCCGGGAAAAAGCAAGCACATCACTGTCGGCAACGCGCAAGATGCTGCGTTCATAAAGGGATCTATTTTGCAAGAAGATGGTGTGTTGCATTTGCAACACCTGCGCACCTCACCCGATTATATGAAAGCCATGCGGCGAGACTTCTTGGCGTTTTTAAGAGGCTGCGGCACCCCAACCTTCTTTTTTACAGCTTCATGTGCAGACACCAAGTGGGTGGAACTATTGCAAACTCTGTATTACCAACAGCATCAAAGGCATCCAACTGACGAAGAGTTGGAAAATCTGTCTTTCAAACAGCGGTGTGAACTGGTCAGCAGTGATCCAATACTAGTGGCCAAATATTATTACACGCGCATGGAAAGTTTGTTCGATAACATCATCGACAAGACCGATGTCCTGGGAGAAGTCACTGATCGAGCACATGTCGAAGAAGCCCAAAAGCGAGGGACGCCTCACCGTCACAGTTTGCTTTGGGTGAAAGACAGCCCCAAGTTTGATAAAGATGATCCGACAAAGGATGCTGCATGTGAAGATTTCATAGATCAGTACATCACCACCGATCTCCTATCTCTTCCAGAGCACCTGCGCACCTTGCATACTCATGTGTGTGCCAGGGGCAAATGCTTGAACAAAAAAGGGGACTGCCGCTTCAACGCTCCCTGGTATCCCATGCGTCGCAGCCGCATCTTGCGCAGCCTCGACCTTCCAGAAGACGAAGCAAAAGCTGCGGCACAGGACCTGAAGCGAATCCATGCCGTGTTAGCACGACTGGATGCAGTCCTCCGATCAAAAGAAGCATTGTCAGGAGAGGATGAAGCTCTGGCTCAAGTCACCTTTGACCAATTTTTGGCAGCATGCGCTGTGACGGAGGCAGATTACGAGAGAGCAATAGCTGCAGCTTTGAAACGGCCTGCAGTTGTACTTTACAAAAGGCAACCTCAACACATTCGAGTCAACACTTTCAACGCCAAAATCACCAGTGTATGGGAAGCCCACACGGATGTGCAATTCATTTTGGATGAGCATGCCTGTGTTCAGTACTTGACAAGTTATATGCTGAAAGGTGATCGGCGCATCAGCCAGGCCTTGCATGACATCATCTCCAAAGCTCGAGGGGATGACGATCTGGCAGCTGCAATCCGGAGTGCAGGGCTGAAGTTTATGCACATGTCCGAAGTGAGTGCTCAGATGGTGGCGTTCCTACTGTTGCAGTACCCCTTGCGCTACCTCAGCCGCGCTGTGTTCTTCATTGACAGTCGGCGCCCTGCCCAACGAAGCATAATCTTAAAGAACAAAAGCTGGCTGAAAGGCATGCCTGCTGAGTCCCTGGACGTGTTCATGCCCAACCTACAGGATCAGTTCCGCGAATATGTGCGGAACAGACGGCACTTCAATGGTCCTGACCTCTGCCTTGCTGATTATGCTTTGCGGTACTCTCCCCCCTGCAAGAAAAGGAAAACCTCAGATGCCAGCGATCGCGACAGCACCTCAGACGCACCTGATGCAGACGCGCCTGACAGCAACAGCCCCAAGCAGATGACCCAAGGCAATGAAAATGATACAGGTGCAGCAGCAGATCCGGACTCGCAAGGTTTCGTGTACCCTCCCAAACTGACACAGCGCCATGGACTCTGTAAACACCTGCGCTTACGGCCTTGCATCCCGCGCTTCAGCATCTTGCCCAGTCCCACCAGCATCGAAGAGGAATGCCGGACCATGATCATGCTCTTTGCGCCAGGGTCAGCGTGGGCAGCCCAAACAGAGGCAGAAGAAGACATCGCTCTATTAGGAGGATGCTCCTCATATGCGGTACGGTACGCGCAACTGCAAGAGCACATCGATCGCTTGGCAGAGGAGCACAAATACAGGGCCTCAATTGACTGGGAAAAATTGATGAGTGTTCAAGCAGCAGAGGATGAAGACGATGCACATAGTGTATGGTCTGAAAATAGCATGGACCAAGCGCTCATGGCAGAGAGCAGTATTCCAGATCTGCCAGAAGCACTGCCTATGCAAGACCAGGGTCCCCCCAGAGAGTGTTCCAGCACAGCCACAACGCACGTCCTATGGGACAACGAAGCTTATCTGCAACAAGGCAGTATCTTGACCGGTCAACAGCGGCGTGTGTGTCAATATGCCGTCCAGCATGTTCTCTTCCACGAGTGGGGTCTGGTAAAAGAGCCACTCATGTTAGTAGTCACAGGAGGGGCTGGCACTGGAAAGAGCTGCACGTTGCGGTTTTCGAGAGAAGCTTTCGTACGCGTTCTTCCCCGCAACATACATGGAGATGGCGCAGGCATCTTGATCCAAGTTGCCGCACAGAACGGGAAAGCCGCATGGCTGGCAAACGGGCAGACCCTGCATAGCGCAATGGGGTGGATCCCGAGCAACGAAGGCAACCTCAGCAATGCCAAGAAACAAGAGCTGATTGCCAAGTACAAGGACCTCAAGGTGTTCATGCTTGATGAAGCTTCGCAAGTGCCGAACAAAAACCTGGCGCATTTGCACAACGATTTGCAAGAGTATGGGAACGACTTCCAGGCTCCATTCGGCGATATCAACATGGCATGCTTTGCAGACTTTATGCAACTTGAGCCTATCATCAGAGGACAGCAATTCTTTGCGCCCTGCGAATTACCACTCCGAGGTCTAGATGTACAGCTGTGGGAGCTGTTCCGCGTCGCAGAGCTAACCCAAGTCATGCGTCAAGAAGACGGTTGGATGCTGCACGCGCTAAACCGAATGCGTGTCGGCGAGCACACAGCTGAAGATAACGTGCGATGGAAAGGACTCGAACGCGTAGCCCCTGCCCATCTGCCCATGCATTGCTGCACAAATGAGCGAGTTGTGCAGCACAACAAGCGTGTTTACAACGCATCTCAACAACCCCCTACCTGCTTCGCGGCCCAGGCCCTCACGCCGGGCTCAGCCACCACCTCCTTTAAACGTTTTAAAGCAGAAGCAGAAGCTGTCCGCGAAAACTATTCACGGGACATGTATAAGAGCGGTGGGCTGTTTTTGCTGTATCTGAAAATCGGGATGATGGTGGAGTACACCATGAACTACAAGGAAGGGGATGGACTGGTGAATGGAGCAGACGGCGTCCTCAAAGCTGTGACACGCACATACCATGCCCGCCAAACAAACGGCGTCGAAGTATACGATGTGGCATGGGTGCGATTCACGGATCCAAGAGTCGGGCAAGTGAGGCGCCGCAACCAAGCTCGTTTCCTGCCAGTAGGGGAGACCACTGTCATCGACCCTGCTTGGACACCCATCGAGCGGGAGCGCATGTTCCTGAGACGTGACAAAGGGCAGACGGCTGAAGTGCTTCAACTGCCACTGTTGCCTGCGAATGCTCGCACACACGATCGTTCTCAGGGCATGGACTTGCAAGCAGCGGTGATCGATCTCACTCCTCCCAAGAGGCAGCAGAAGCGAGAAGGATTGCATTATATGGCCCTGTCACGTGCCAAGACCCCCGAAGGCACATACATCGTCCCTGGCACGTACAATCCGGATGACATCTGTGTTAGCCGTGCAGCTTTGGCAGCGGTGGAAAAAGCCAAGCGTGAGAGACCTGCCACATCCCCTACCCGATTCGAGGCACCCCTGACCAGATCACGATCGTCGTGCACAACACCTCGTCACTGCGCAGTCACCGAGAGGTTGCGGCTCACTGGCTGTGTATGCCCGAGCGCCGCCATGGCCCCAGCCCTGTGGATTTGATTTTCGCCAGTGAGACGAATTGTGGAGACGACGACATCTCCGATGTCCTGCACGGTGAGTTTGGCGAGTTTTCTGCTGTCGTTCATGGGCACCACAACCAGACGCACCCGCATCACAAGAACGGGTCCTTGGCTCTTGCACACTCACATATCACACACAACATTAGAGAGAGCGGGGCCATCTGCAAGCATGGGTGTGAAATTCTGTTTGTAGACCTTATGTTTCCGCACACGGATTTGCGTGTTGTGCAGTATATCGTAGCCCTTCAGTGGGGAGTGTGCCCCTTGTGTTGGATGAATTAAGCCGTTTGTTGCTGCATAAGCCTTGGATTGTGTGCGGCGATCTGAACATCAACATGATGAGCAAAGAAGATAGGGGTTACCACATCCCCTTCGCACTTTCATGTCGAGTAGGCGGGCTCGCCTCATCCACTCGGGGCCATCCACTATCATGGGCTCGCAGCTGGACCACATGTGGACGAATTGCCCGGATATGACTGCGGCCCAGGGCCAAATGTGGGCCCCATACAGCGACCACTTCATGCTGTGGGCCACGCTGAATGTGCCTTAACCGTAGAGAAGAAAGAGAGAGGAGAGAGAGAAAGAGAGAGAGAGAGAGAGAGAGAGAGAGAGAGAGAGAGAGAGAGAGAGAGAGAGAGAGAGAGAGAGAGAGAGAGAGAGAGAGAGAGAGAGAGAGAAGAGAGAGAGAGAGAGAGAGAGAGAGAGAGAGAGAGAGAGAGAGAGAGAGAGAGAGAGAGAGAGAGAGAGAGAGAGAGAGAGAGAGAGAGAGAGAGAGAGAGAGAGAGAGAGAGGAGAGAGAGAGAGAGAGAGAGAGAGAGAGAGAGAGAGAGAGAGAGAGAGAGAGAGAGAGAGGAGAGAGAGAGAGAGAGAGAGAGAGAGAGAGAGAGAGAGAGAGAGAGAGAGAGAGAGAGAGAGAGAGAGAGAGAGAGACCCTCGGGAGAGCCGCACGCGGCTGTTTGCAGCGCTATTCTGCTTTGACGAGATGCTGCCTGCAAATGAAGCTGGCATCAGCGAAGGGCTGTCTCGCGTTATCCTGACCAGCCACTGCGACCACGTCTACCAGGCGCGGCCCCATCTATCCCCTTCCACGTCACCCTAAAAATGTGGCGCCCTTCCTTGCATGCCATCTTGCCAGTATGCTCACGATAGCTGGCGTTCACAGGGGTCATAACGCTGCAACGCCGTCCATATAGGTGCCTCACAGACAGCAGTCATTTAGAATTTAGGAGTAAAGCCTATTCTTTTGCACATTGCTGAGGACGTGTGGCACATTCCAACACTACGCAATGAACACCCTCAAACGAAAAATGGAGAAATCCCGCCAGTTAGTAAACGGTCGGTTACACAATCTACAGTGCCTTTAAACCAATTCGTCGGGGTCATCCACCAGATGACCCGCCCTGGGAGCCCCGGGAAGCTCTACGTCAATTTAGGGACTAAGGAAAACGAGGATCCCGCCTCGCCAGGCTGCCCACTGTCATAAAGTTCCCGGGCCCCTCGGAAGCAACTGCTGCACTCGAGCAACCAGGTAAGACTTATAACCACATGCCTACCTCTCTCAAAGCTCTGTTCTTGCTGTGTTTTCCTAACATACGCATTTGGTGCCACAGGCACTTTCAAAATATGTAACGTCAAGTCACAAAGGCGGCAGACGCTACTTACAGAAAATGTGTAAAAAAAAAAAAAAAAAAAAAAAAAAACGTCAACTGTCACAACAGGCGGCAGACGACCTACTTACAGAACAATGTCGTTAAGATTCCAGGGTCGATACTACCTAAGCGCACTGACAATACCACAATCGACGCCTGACAGAAATAAAAGAACACATGTACGTTCTACCACACCGCCGACTGGGATGCCAGACTTACCAGGTATCACCTGACAAAAAAAAAAAAAAAAAAAAAAAAAAAAAAAAAAAAAAAAAAAAAAAAAAAAAAAAAAAAAAAAAAAAACAATGACGCTGAGCGATGACCTTACGTTCCACCCACTGGGAAGTCCGGTTCTGCTCGCGCGTTGAAGTGCGTTCGGTGTCTGATTCATCTTGCTTTCTTGCTTGCTTGCTATCTTGCTTGCTTCTTCTTTATGTACTGCGACTGGCAGAATTACATCAACCTCATCGCAACGACTTGATGAGATACAGACGGATAAACCAACATCTGTGCACTGTGCAGGACATATGCCGCCACGCAGAACTCATGACCCGCAACACTGCGAAACCCAATAAACCTTATGCCCGCATGCATGTGTGCGGGGTGGTTGTAGCTGCAGAATCTGGCCCAGGAGACCAAACAGTCTTTTCTCTGTCACTCCTCCATAACAGCGACATCATTGTCAAGGTAGGCTATCAATGTTTCTTTACACACACTGTGTATCGCACTTTCCTCCCCATGTCCTCATCTGCATGTCAGACCTCCAATGCGTTCTCCTGTGTTTTGCACTACCAAGCTGCACCACACCCACCTCCATGGACCTCATTCAGAATGTGCTGCTTGTGCAGGTGGCTGTGTGGCACAATGCCACACACCAGATGAGCATCATGAACGGAGCACACGTGTCCGTGACCCCTGTTTTCATCTTCAACGCTTGCACCGATACTTATAAGATTAGGAACAGCGGGATCCTGAACAGCGCCTTTATTCGCCTCGACAACGTTTCGTGGGCGGCGCTCCCACCCGAGGTGCTTTTCTTTTCTCTCTGATTCTCAATTCACCTGCATGCATCAAGTCCAAACAGATACCCATGCTCCCAGCCACCCTGTCGTGTCCATTCTTGCATACCCCGCTTTAGTACCCCTCCCCACCCATCATACCACTCCACCCTACACTGAACGCATCTCAAGAAGCCCTGCATTCTTTACAACACAACACGTCAATTGCACCACATGTACTCATCCTTCACCTGTCCACCAATCCTTGACCCTTCTGCCATGCAGGCTCGTGTATACCAAGTATTTGCTGTGCAGGGCGAAGCTCAGATCTACAAAGTCAAGAATGCCTATTTATCCATTCGGACGACAACCGTGAATGTGTTCGACGCAACAGGATATGGAGATATGGTATGCCCATCTCTTTCTCCCCACCCTATTGCACCACATCACCACCAACACTTCCCAATGTCCAAAAACCACACACTTCTTCACCACCTGACCCACACATTTGGGCCACCTCCACCACTTTCTAATTCATCTATTGTAACCTGCCTCTGCAACATGTCCAGACCCATGACCTGCCAGAACACTGTTTGCTATATTCACTTGCATGTCCTGGACCCTGCAGCCTGAACTAGTTTTCAATGCGACAATCCGTGTATCGAACCTACCAGCGACTTCACAGACGGAGACGGCTGGCTGGATGCCACGACAACAGACACACCGATTCTGGAAGCGCTGACTAAGGTCGCGTTTGACCCATATGAAGATTTCGCACTCGGGCCGTCGACATATCAACATCAAGTGGGCGACATGCAAAGTGCAGCGCCGCAACACCGTCTGGCTCACAGAATCGGTGAATGGAGTATTCAAAGTCTGGGGTGCGCTTCTCTCCCATCCCTCATCCAAATCTCTTCCACTCCCTCTCAGGTTTCAAACCCCACCTCCCTGTCCCCATCCCCCTGCTGTGCATTCGCTTCTGCCATACTGCTGGCTCATACTTTCCTGTCATCTTCCTCCCAGTAACATCCCTTTAACATCCCGTTTGGCCTGCAGCATCTCTGCCGAACATCTTCTTGGGGCGGAACTTCGAAGAAATCAATTGCCCAGGGCCCACGATCCCCGCTGAGCCAGATGCACCAATGGATGCTGAAGACCCCGATGCGTCGCTTCCAGATGATCCCATCGTCTGGACTCCTCCACCATCAGACACCAACCCCCTCCCAGGTCTAACACACACCTTCATTCCTTCAGACCCAACTCTCCCCAGCCTTGCCGGCCTCTCATTTGCTCCTCACCTGTCATGTTCCACCTTTCATTTCCCCATCCTTTGTGTGTCCTCCCAAACCCGTGCCCCCACCCACCTACTCGTTTTCCATGATCAACCAACGGGGAAAAAGTCAAAACACCAGTCACATATGGTTGCTTTCCCCATCCCACTTCTAAGACTTCGAAGAAGGGTAAGTACAGCGGGCAACCCACCAGGACTGCATCCACGCTTGGAGAGAGAGAGGGGTGGGGAGAGAGGAGAGAGAGAGAGAGACAGAGATAGAGAGAGAGAGAGAGAGAGAGAGAGAGAGAGAGAGAGAGAGAGAGAGAGGAGGGGGGGGGAGGGAGGGAGAGAGTCGAAGGACTTTGTGTGTGAGTGTGTGTACGTGCGTGGGTGCGTGTGTGTGTGTGTGTGTGTGGTGTGTGTGTGTGTGTGCGTGTGTGTGTGTGTGTGTGTGTGTGTGTGTGTGTGTGTGAGTGCTTGGTCAAGTGAGTAGGTGGGTGGGGGCACGGGTTTGGGAGGACACACAAAGGATGGGGAAATGAAAGGTGGAACATGACAGGTGAGGAGCAAATGAGAGGCCGGCAAGGCTGGGGAGAGTTGGGTCTGAAGGAATGAAGGTGTGTGTTAGACCTGGGAGGGGGTTGGTGTCTGATGGCGGAGGAGTCCAGACGATGGGATCATCTGGAAGCGACGCATCGGGGTCTTCAGCATCCATTGGTGCATCTGGCTCAGTGGGGATCGTGGGCCCTGGGCAATTGATTTCTTCGAAGTTCCGCCCCAAGAAGATGTTCGGCAGAGATGCTGCAGGCCAAACGGGATGTTAAAGGGATGTTACTGGGAGGAAGATGACAGGAAAGTATGAGCCAGCAGTATGGCAGAAGCGAATGCACAGCAGGGGGATGGGGACAGGGAGGTGGGGTTTGAAACCTGAGAGGGAGTGGAAGAGATTTGGATGAGGGATGGGAGAGAAGCGCACCCCAGACTTTGAATACTCCATTCACTGATTCTGTGAGCCAGACGGTGTTGGGGCGCTGCACTTTGCATGTCGCCCACTTGATGTTTGATATGTCGACGGCCGCGAGTGCGAAATCTTCATATGGGTCGAACGCGACCTTAGTCAGCGCTTCCAGAATCGGTGTGTCTGTTGTCGTGGCATCCAGCCAGCCGTCTCCGTCTGTGAAGTCGGCTGGTAGGTTCGATACACGGATTGTCGCAGTGAAAACTAGTTCAGGCTGCAGGGTCCAGGACATGCAAGTGAATATAGCAAACAGGTGTTCTGGCAGGTCATGGGTCTGGACATGTTGCAGAGGCAGGTTACAATAGATGAATTAGAAAGTGGTGGAGGTGGCCCAAATGTGTGGGTCAGGTGGGTGAAGAAGTGTGTGGTTTTTGGACATTGGGAAGTGTTGGTGGTGATGTGGTCGCAATAGGGTGGGGAGAAAGAGATGGGCATACCATATCTCCATATCCTGTTGCGTCGAACACATTCACGGTTGTCGTCGGAATGGATAAATAGGCATTCTTGACTTTGTAGATCTGAGCTTCGCCCTGCACAGCAAATACTTGGTATACACGAGCCTGCATGGCAGAAGGGTCAAGGATTGGTGGACAGGTGAAGGATGAGTACATGTGGTGCAATTGACGTGTTGTGTTGTAAAGAATGCAGGGCTTCTTGAGATGCGTTCAGTGTAGGGTGGAGTGGTATGATGGGTGGGGAGGGGTACTAAAGTGGGGTATGCAAGAATGGACACGACAGGGTGGCTGGGAGCATGGGTATCTGTTTGGACTTGATGCATGCAGGTGAATTGAGAATCAGAGAGAAAAGAAAAGCACCTCGGGTGGGAGCGCCGCCCACGAAACGTTGTTGAGGCGAATAAAGGCGCTGTTCAGGATCCCGCTGTTCCTAATCTTATAAGTATCGGTGCAAGCGTTAAAGATGAAAACAGGGGTCACGGACACGTGTGCTCTGTTCATGATGCTCATCTGGTGTGTGGCATTGTGCCACACAGCCACCTGCACAAGCAGCACATTCTGAATGAGGTCCATGGAGGTGGGTGTGGTGCAAGCTTGGTAGTGCAAAACACAGGAGAACGCATTGGAGGTCTGACATGCAGATGAGGACATGGGGAGGAAAGTGCGATACCACAGTGTGTGTAAAGAAACATTGATAGCCTACCTTGACAATGATGTCGCTGTTATGGAGGAGTGACAGAGAAAAGACTGTTTGGTCTCCTGGGCCAGATTCTGCAGCTACAACCACCCCGCACACATGCATGCGGGCATAAGGTTTATTGGGTTTCGCAGTGTTGCGGGTCATGAGTTCTGCGTGGCGGCATATGTCCTGCACAGTGCACAGATGTTGGTTTATCCGTCTGTATCTCATCAAGTCGTTGCGATGAGGTTGATGTAATTCTGCCAGTCGCAGTACATAAAGAAAGCAAGCAAGCAAGATAGCAAGCAAGCAAGAAAGCAAGATGAATCAGACACCGAACGCACTTCAACGCGCGAGCAGAACCGGACGTTCCCAGTGGGCTGGAACGTAAGGTCATCGCTCAGGCGCTCGATTGTGGTATTGTCAGTGGCTTCCAGGTAGTACGACCCTGGAATCTTAACGACATTGTTCTGTAAGTAGGCGTCTGCCGCCTTTGTGACATTGACGTTACATATTTTGAAAGTGCCTGTGGCACCAAATGCGTATGTTAGGAAAACACAGCAAGAACAGAGCTTTGAGAGAGGTAGGCATGTGGTTATAAGTCTTACCTGGTTGCTCGAGTGCAGCAGTTGCTTCCGAGGGGCCCGGGAACTTTATGACAGTGGGCAGCCTGGCGAGGCGTGGATCCTCGTTGTCCTTAGTCCCTAAATTGACGTAGAGCTTCCCCGGGCTCCCAGGGCGGGTCATCTGGTGGATGACCCCGACGAATTGGTTCAAAGGCACTATAGATTGTGTAACCGACCGTTTACTAACGGGCGGGATTTCCTCCATTTTTCGTTTGAGGGTGTTCATTGCGTAGTGTTGGAATGTGCCACACGTCGTCAGCAATGTGCAAAAGAATAGGCTTTACTCCTAAATTCTAAATGACTGCTGTCTGTGAGGCACCTATATGGACGGCGTTGCAGCGTTATGACCCCTGTGAACGCCAGCTATCGTGAGCATACTGGCAAGATGGCATGCAAGGAAGGGCGCCACATTTTTAGGGTGACGTGGAAGGGGATAGATGGGGCCGCGCCTGGTGGACGTGGTCGCAGTGCTGGTCAGGATAACGCGAGACAGCCCTTCGCTGATGCCAGCTTCATTTGCAGGCAGCATGTCGTCAAAGCAGAATAGCGCTGCAAACAGCCGCGTGCGGCTCTCCCCAAGGGTCTTTCTCTCTCTCTCTCTCTCTCTCTCTCTCTCTCTCTCTCTCTCTCTCTCTCTCTCTCTCTCTCTCTCTCTCTCTCTCTCTCTCTCTCTCTCTCTCACCCTCTCTCTCTCTCTCTCTCTCTCTCTCTCTCTCTCTCTCTCTCTCTCTCTCTCCTCTCTCTCTCTCTCTCTCTCTCTCTCTCTCTCTCTCTCTCTCTCTCCTCTCTCTCTCTCTCTCTCTCTCTCTCTCTCTTCTCTCTCTCTTTCTCTCTCTCCGTCTCTCTTTCTTCTCTACGGTTAAGGCACATTCAGCGTTGCCCACAGCATGAAGTGGTCGCTGTATGGGGCCCACATTTGGCCCTGGGCCGCAGTCATATCGGGGCAATTCGTCCACATGTGGTCTAGCTGCGAGCCCATGATAGTGGATGGCCCCGAGTGGATGAGGCGAGCCCGCCTACTCGACATGAAAGTTGCGAAGGGGATGTGGTAACCCCTATCTTCTTTGCTCATCATGTTGATGTTCAGATCGCCGCACACAATCCAAGGCTTATGCAGCAACAAACGGCTTAATTCATCCAACACCTGCCACCCACAACCTGCCATTCAGGCTGCATGGTACTGTTAACCATCGTATGCGCTGTACTGATCAACACGTTTCTTGTAACGCATCCAATGCTTTCCGAGCTTCCGCGTCCATCTTGCTCCCACCCTCTCCTTCCCCACATGCCATCATCTTATTATCTGCCCTGCCCTCAATCGGCCACAACTTCCATGCCCAATCCTGCTCACCTCACCTGCTTTTGTCACGTCCGACCACACTATCGGCACCTACACCTCTACGCCTCTTCTGCCTCGCTCCTTTCATCCGCCTCTCTATACGCCACGCACACAGACACTTCACTGAACCTGCACACCCACACCCCTCCTCCTTCACCTCTTCTTACGTTCCCACTGTCAAAACCCATGTGCATGCTTTCCGGTTTCCCTGCCAACTCTGCCTCACCTGTCGTCCACGATCAACTTGCCATCCTCCCACCACCCGTTATGGATGTCCATTTCTGATCCGGGCCGCCAATCAAAAAGTTTCTTGCGATCCGGCGGCCGCTCATAATAAAACACCACTTGCACCGCTTCACACCCGGCACCCGTCCTGGGCGCAGCTTCCCAATCTTCTGATCCCTCCTCCACATCCACAGTACAAGACAGCTCTCGTTTATCTGCTCCCCACACTTCCCTTTCACATCCAGCACTCTGCAATTCAACACCCACCCCATCTACAAGCGCAGGGCGTACATATTATATATTCGTCTCCTACACGCACGACCCTCTCCTCCGACGCGCTATTGAACACCAACGCCGTGTTCACAGGCCCCATCGACCTCTTCAGCGCCTCTGCTATCAAGGCGTATTCTGGTTCGTAATCAAACTCCGGAATGGCCTCGATCACTGGCGCATCCCCAGCCGCTTCACTGACAGTCAAAACATTTCCAGTCTTCCCCACGGCCCTGCTCTCCAAACACCACATTCTCAACTGCCTCTCTTACCATTGCTCCTCTTCTTATAACAACCCCTCTCCTATCATCTCACCTGGGACACCCATCCTTCTTCACTACCACATTCCCCAGCCTGTAACAGCCCCTGGGCCCATTGGCAACCCCTGCCAATAACACCTCCGCCACGCCCGCCCGATATTCTCCTGTCGGTACGTGAAAAGCAATCCAATTCCCGAACCTGTCCCCCAAAACATATATCGCTGGCCGCGATAGATCCTCCTCCAACCACGCCTGCTCTTCGCCGACCACCCAATGCTCGTTGCTCCAATTGGGGGCTCTCTTATTACGCCGGCAATAACAATGTTCGCTTACGTACACGACTTCCACCACGACCTTGTTCCCGCTCCTCTTCAACTCTCTCAGGTCCTTTACTACATGCTGCGCATCCCCACCTGCCCGTCCCCTCATCCCCTCCTCAATTCCTTTCCTACCCTCAATTCCCTTCCATTTCCCATAGTCTCTCCTTGCCACTTCTCTCTCACACCACCTTCCCGCCCTTCGCACCTTCGCCGATGCACCTCTTCGACCCCTTCCTCTCCACCGCCTCCTCCAACGCTTTTTCTTCCCTCTTCCCCTCTCCAATCCTGTCTGACTCCTTCCTCATCATTCCACTCTTCCTTCTTCTACATCGCACTCTTCCTTCTTCTCTTGCCCGGCTCACCTTGCTCTTCCCCCTCCCTTTTCCGCCCCACATTGCGCCTGCCTTTTGCCGACTCCGGGGGCAGGTTCCGCCTCTCCCCCTCGGAAGGCCCCTATATTTTCGTGAGGAACCGGCATTGGCCCGGACGTAACGTCTCTACGCGATCCGCCATTTGAGGGTTCCGGTTCCCGTTCGGAACGTCCGAGTGCGACTCGCAGCAATCCGTCCTCATCCATACGGACAATGAAGGGGTCGCGCGAGTCTCCACGAGTGCTTGTCTCAACTCATACAGAAGCTTCTGTCCCTGCAGCGACCTCACGATAACATTAATGTTCCAGCAACAATGCATTCTATGTTGCCATATATTTTGCTATTTAGCAGCGCAATTTCAGATGTTGCCCCAGGGCGGTCTATTTAAACTTAACCAAGTGTGTCTGCCCTATGAGAGTGCCCTAGCACGATTATGCAATTTGAAGTAAGTCCCCCTTCCCCCAAAGCCCCCATCTACACGTGCACACACTCGCACGCACGCAAGCATGCATGCGTTTAATGCCCTGAACACACATTTGAGCCCCCAGGAGTCCATGGTAAAGGTAAGCTTAAGGTACACAGAGCATGCCGAGGCCATTTAGGGTTCCCATACCAATGATCTGACACAGTCAAGGGTTCCCACACTGTTGATCTGACACAGTCAAGGGTTCCCACACTACCGTATTGATCTTCCACAGTCTAGGGTCTCATGATACTGATCTGACACGGTCAGAGTCTCATACTATTGATCTGACACGGTCAAGGGTTCCCATAGAATTGATCTGACATGGTCACGGGTCCACATACTACAGATCCGACATGGTCAAGGGCTCCGCACTATTTATCTAACACGGCCAAGGCTCCAAACTAGTAATCGGACACGGTCAAGGGTCCCCCTAGGTTTAATCTGACACCTACTGGTCTCCTACCGGCACTCCTCTCTGTTGATGAAAGGTACGACTCAACGACCGGGCCGCTTCCCTTGCAAGGACGGTCCTGAACGTTCTCGAACCACCCCCCCCCCAAAAAAGAAAACAAAAAGGAAAAATCAGTTGCTGCATGTTCCGCACGTTCATCATGATGTTCATCAAGTGATCAACTTCCCCCTCATCAGAACACGAACCTCACGAACTTAGATTGAAATACTTACAAGTGCCTTCGCTGCCCCACCATCATAGCCCCTACTACCATACGGTGCACACACTTGAGGAAGACGGGAGGGCGGACCCACCATCATAGCACCTACTACAATATGGTGTACACACTTGAGGAAGACGGGATGCTGAAGGGAAGCGCACCGTTCGGATCTAGTAAGGCAGACTGCTGCACAGAAGGTGCGCAAGCATCGAGTCGGTGCGAAAGATCAGCCGTTGGGTCACTTTTGGAAGAGTGGACACCAGGAGTGCTGTTGCGCCTTGCGGGTCGGCTTTCGGGCACGCTGTTGCTGACTGCCTCCTGCATGCCCACTTGTGGCTGGCCATGGACAGGGTGCCCTCATCTCCAGCAGCTACCCCGCACAATTCCCACGTCAGGGGCAGCCACTGACAACCCGCCTTAACGAGTTGCTTCATTCACAACAGCTGCTACCAGAGGGGGACAGCCGTTAGGGGGCTTGTGCGCACGCGCACACACACACGCGCGCGCGCGCGCGCACACACACACACACACACACACACACACACACACACACACACACACACACACACACACACACACACACACACACACAAACAAAAACACAATCCTACAGGTCCTACCCCTCCTACCCCCGCTCCCCTCCCCACTGGGCACGCCCCCCTAAACACTCGCCAACATAACCCACCTCTCACTACCAAACATGAACACACCGGCTCCCAACCACACACACACACACACACACACACACACACACACACACACACACACACACACACACACACACACACACACACACACACACACACACACACACACACACACACCACATCACATCACACACCGCACGCACTCACGCAACCCCGCCCCATCCCCCCTCGGGCATACACACAGACATGGTGACACCGCAACCGGATCTGCAAACACCAGTGGAGTGGGATGGCTAGGGCGAAATCACGGCGCGCTCGTGTTGCACTTGCTCCCTCGCCAAGGAGTTGGTCACGTGCTTAGTGCGCCTCTCATCGCAGCTGACCTTCTCCATAGCTTGCGGTGGGACTCCTCCCGCGCACCATGGGACTGGGAAGGCAGAGCCAGAGGATGGGAAGGCACACTCCTTGGGGGGCTGGGATGGCCCGCTCAGAGCACTGGAGGGCTGCGATGGCCCGTTTAGGGCATTTGGCGGCTGCAAAAGCCCGTCCAGAGCAGCGGCTGATGAGTGCCCCGAGGGCTCTGCCTGATATGCACCACTGCTTTCAGCGCGGTCGTGATAAATTCGCAGAAACCGTTCTGCGTCAGTGCCCAGCCCAACCGTGTCGCCTTTTCTCACGCAGGCACATTCGAAGTAAGCTAGAGGCAAGCAAAACTCAGGGTGTCGCCTTCAACCACCCCCTGCTCTGTGCAGTAGCTTTCAGGCACCAGGCATAGCTGCAGATGGGGCTTGCTGGGTTCAGATTCCCTGTTTGCCCCGCGCCAAGCTTAGGTCTTTGGGCAACGCACGTACTGCGGCAGTTCACACGCAACATGCAGCGGACTGGATTCGAGTCTTTGCGACTTTTCATTGCTTTTATTTTTTTTTTCCTGAGCCTTCTCGCCCTGAGAGATATGCACAGCAACAATCAAGACCGCCAGCAGTTCAAGATAGTTGGCACTGGTGGGCTAGATCAGCTGCTGTCAACGCTCCAAAGTTGCCTCAGGCAATGACCAAGCACAAGCTCAAGAATTCGGAAACGACAACTAAACTGCATTGTTTTAAAACATTCCTGTGCTTCTCACTGTGGTGCCGCAGCCTTCAGGGTGGGCCAACCTATCCTGGCGCCCTCTAGAAACACTCACACACGCCTACATATACTCCCCCACAACCCTCACACAAAAACAAGCGCGCGCGGAGTGCAAGTCACGGAAAAATTGTGGGGGGGGGGGTAAGTACTTGGATCTCCGCTGCCATCCCCGGTGCACGCATCGGCTCAGACTCCCGCTTGTACGCCTGGCTCTGCCGACCATCAGCTGCTGCAAGTGCGGCATTCATTCAAGTCTGTTTCCCGACACCAGCCGCACCCGCAACCGTCTGGCTCTATCTATTGCCGTCTGCTTGTCGCACATCCCCTTGTTCCCGAGCTGTGTCGGCCGGCCCGCCTCGCCATGCAGAGCACGCGCAGGAGACAGGGCCCAGGGGTTCCTCGTGGGTGGCCTGTTCTGTGGCTCGGGGATGCTGGAGTCTGAAGTCCTGCGCAGACTTCAGCTTCTTTGTTGGCTACTGCGGGTCGTCGGATGCTGGTCGGGCGGCCCCAGGCAGATTCCGCTTCAGCCCATGCGGTACGTCACTGCGGGAACTCGGCGCGGCTCCAATCTCCCTCGCCTCTGCCTGCTCCTGCACATCACTGGGGGACGGGACCACGGCTCCAGACTCGAGCCCGCCCCGCGCTTTGTCATGAGAAGATCGTGCGGTTCCAGACTTCCTGCTCTCCAGCCGATCCTCTGCTGCATCGGGAGAAGAACGCATGGCACCAGACTTCCTCCTCTCCAGCTTTCCGAATGCTTCATCCACCGCCCCAGACTTCCTGCCAGGCGCCCGATCTTGTGCTTCGTCATGCAAAAGCAGCCGGAGTCCAGACTCTCTCACCTTCTGCCCACCCTAGGTTTCACGTTCGGATGCCTGTTGGGGACCAGGTTGCCCCGTTGCGAGGACGCCTGAAGGGGAGACAGGCTCTGCTACGATCGGCTGAAGGCGGCTGATTGGAGTGGAAGAAGGGCGCCAACTGTCGCTCTCCGTTCGGCCGTTCCGCGTTGGTTCACCGCAGTCGGGGTCGCTGACCAACTCACTCCCTGCCTCCTGCATCGGCCCCAGGCCGCCCCAATCAAACACATGACTAAAGCATGGTGATACAAGCATCAAAGTGAAGGCCCGAAAAAAGACGGTGGGGGGGGGGGGGGAGGAGGAGGGAAATGGGGAGGGGAAAGAGGAGGAAGAAGAGGAGGATGAGTAGGGGGAGAAGGAGGAGGAGGAGGAGGAGGAGAAAAAAACACAATTTGATTACAGAAGCAGAAAATAAATATAAAAGATGGTGATTACAGAACATGAGCAGAGATGCAGAACTTTATTCAAGAGAAGGGGATTGCAGACAACTATCAAAGAAAGGGAACTGAATCAGGAGCTCAAGGCGCTGCAGTATGCTGCAGCGCCTCGAGCTCCTGAGCGGCGGGCCTGTGGAACGGGAATCCTGGTCACTAGAGCAGGTTAAGACGGAAGCATACTCTAAGTTTCCTACTTTTTGCAGTTCAACCTCTATCTTAGGACCAATGTTTACAAGTTACTAGCCCTGCAAGGTTTTGCGAGCACCAGCCTGCCGGGTACATTTCCTGCGACATGACTGACCTGCTGGAAGTCTTCGAAGGATTCATGTTTTCGACCATAGACCTGCCGTATCACGAAATAACATAGCAAGTTCAATTTATTTGATTTTTGGTTGAGTCCGTTGTTGGCTTAGCGGCCAACACCCCCCGGTTCAAGGGGCCGGCTCGACTCGAGGTAGCTTGAATAGATCGCCTGGATTCTGGCCTTGTTCGCATCTCAGGTCTGGCAGGTACTATCTGCGCGGGGTACCCCAGCACCCTGGCACCCTTACCCACGTACCGGACTGAAAGTGTTCAAGGGAAAGTTTTGCTCAACCACACGTATGGTGTTCATGCCAGTACCCCTGTGTGGTCACCCACACTTTTCTCCACACCTGAACGTGTGTGGTATACCTCATCCAAGTTCTATGCGTACTGGTACCTCATCCAAGTTCTCCTTCTGAAGTGCTCCCATCGAATTCTTCTTTTTAGCTAATTTTGCCTAAAGCACCTACGCTACTCAGCCTCGGGTATATATTCACTGAGCACTACATGTACATACGATGTTCACCACTTTCAAGAGCAGCGGCCTGACCTCGGCTGCCAGCTGAAAACCGTGATTGGTTTAAATGTGCGTTTTAAAGAGGAGAACACAAATCAAAAAATTGAATAGAACTTATGGATCCAGTATGCTCCCATTTTGATGTAAAGTTGCCCAAGTCTTCTTCACCCCGGGCGGGAACAGTTTAAGATCCTGAGCTTGGTTAGGACAGACTTTAGACACAGTTGAACAGCTAAGTTTGTTGGAAAATGAACACTGACATGTATACGTTAGGTATTTGAGAGACATGTTGTGTCCGTTTCATGAGAGCACGTTAGTGAATCACATCCTAGAAATAAAGGGTTTGATAGACTTACAATGCATACGACTAATAAGGTACAGGTGTACTATACTGGGGAATGCTTGTACTAAGTACTAACGATTATTGACTCTCTGCTAGTACAAGGGGCCATGGTACAGAATTGGCCAGTTTTATGCCTAAATTCCAGTGAGGTATACTCAGCCCGGATCTTCTTCGATGGATAGGTCGAATCATAAGGTACATTGAAATCCAGTGCATGGTACTAAGAGGCAGCAAACTTGATCCTGCCCGTACGCCGTCAAGATCTGGAGTTGTAATCCTGTAAGGAGGCTAATCAATAAAGAGTCTCCATGGTTAGTATATATAGGGAGTGCCTTATTGATACACGCAGTTCTGACTGCTTCATCAGACTCCTGTGTCGTGTCGTGAGTGCACGCCTGATGTAACGTACCTCCGGATACGTCCACCCGTGGTCTTCGACCACGAGGGTGCATACAACTCGGTATGCACGTGTGTGAGGTCATTCTCACACGAGCCTTGGTGTTAGATCTTGCATCTAGCGTTTATCTTCCTGAAAATCCTAGATCATTACACCTGAGGAGAGCTAAAGGGCACAGCGTATTGATAACACTAAGAGAGTGTTATGTGCAGTAGAAGCTGCTAAATGTGAAAAGTGTACAATAATGATGCCATTTCGTGAAAGAATTCACTAGCCATTAAGGTATTCTGTTCAAAGTGTCCTAATTCCTGTCCTATCCAATAGGGGTCCTGTAGGGGCTGATCAGAGCCGTTAGACTCATGCGTTCCACATCCAAATTCGAGGCTCAATTAGCATTTTGTGCGCCCAATTACCAAATATAATGCACGCCGCCCAGCCTGTATACATCCTTCCACGGCCCTCCCCAGCTGGGGCGGGGAAGGAAGGAAATTCTGGTGAGATACTTCAGGTTGTAGTATTTTTACATGCAGTCTTTGGGATTACTGTAAATACGTTCTGGATTTCAGAAGGTTGATTGATCCAGCCAGGACTGGTGGGGCAGCTTCAGTCCGATAATTGTTTTCATTTCTTACCTTCATATAGTTTAGAATTAATTTAGAATTAAGCCTATCTACTGTTTACTTACAGTAGAT
>KV908388.1:187500-190000 GCA_002005505.1 Botryococcus braunii
GCGCCCCTGTAGTTGTCTCTCACTTGAATAACATATATCCTTGCCAGGATTAAAGCTTTGCGGAAAAATCAAAAAGGAGCATTCTGTGAGGTGCTCCTGAGAGAAGGAACCTTGAATTGGTTAGAGTTTCTTGTTTCTGAAACTGTGAACTCGATGTTCCTGAACCAAGGAGGCTTGGATTGGAGGTTTTCATGAAGAAAGGAATCTTTAATGAGATGTTCCTGAACCACGGGACCTCGAATTAGATTGTTCCTGCAAGATTGATGTTTCAGACGTTCTGCAAAGCTTCAAGCGAGGCAAGGACACACATAGTGGTGGGCAACCTATCACTTTGCAACGTGGAGCAACTGGCATCGCGTATTTTGAAACTGAGCATGTAAAGACCTCGCATGGACCCCTCCCGAGCTCGTTTCGTGCATTCATACTGCAGGTATCTTCCTTCTGAGGAGGGTGGCGTAGTTGAGCAGGGACCTCTCACTGCCTCCCTTAGTGCATCCGCAGTACAAGCATCGTCCTCCTGAAGAGGCTGGTGTAGTTGAGCAGGTGCTCGAGAGGGGGCAGCCTCATTCTCTCGGGTTAGCGGACGAGACGGGCCAGAGCCAAGCCGGAAATACGGAAATGCTGGCCGGAAGTTTGTGTGAGGGACAAGGATCGGGAAGACGAGTTTTGAGAGCGGCGAGGGGTTCCAGTGACACGAAGAAGGGAGACAAGACCAGAACACCACTTTCTGGTAACCCCTTTGCGGATTCAATGCTTGCCTGAACTGAGTGTTACGTGTGCCTTTTGAAACACCCTCTGTAGAAGGGCTTCCACAAATCTGCAGTCTGGTGTAAGGGACTATTCTTGATAACACCTGCAGAACCTAGTAATTGTTCGGCTGCAGCCAGCAGAGCTCGCTTTCTACAACAAACAGATGGGTCGGTATTTGATTCAATAAACACTTTGAATGAATGGGCGATGTTTGGGTCCTGCCAGGGGACGCTCGAGGGAAGAAAAGTAGCGCCAAGCACGCGCCAGTACATGTACTGCAAGGAGCCCCACCAAACAGCGTCCTTATCAGGAGGCCATTGAGCGCGTCCGACTTTCATAGAATATTCGTCTCCTGCAAGCTCAAGGAGGCCTTCTTTGGAGATCAGACGGAGCAAGTGGAGTACACCGTGGCGGTCCGCGATGAAAAGGGGAAGACCTGGGACCTGGTGGTGCGGCTGCGGCACAACAAGTAAGACATCGATGAATTAATGAATGAATGAATGAATGCCATACGTTTCTGGATGGATGAATGATTTGAACGAATGAGTGAATGGGTGAGTGAATGGATGTATGAATGCAATGAATTAGCATTACCCATTACCTGTTATAACGACTGGGCGGGCCTGTCAGTTAACTTTAATTGGGGGGCTGGCGACATCCATCCCACTCCTTCAAAAGCTGTAATGCGCTGGTCGTGTTTGCTAGATTGCTAGAAGAGGCTTTGAGCGTGCTGCATGCCTCGTTGCAATGCCCAGCAACGAGAATGCGCTTGAGGAGCTTTCTTGGTCTTGCATTGCCCAGTTGAGGTCTTTAGTGAGGGGTTTCCTCCCTCAAGGCATATTTCCCGTCAGATTTATTGCCGAGATGTTCTATGCATCCTTGCATAGCCTGGCAGAGACCAACTGTTCAGGAGTTGCATTTCTCACGGCATATCCCCCTTAGATTAAGTGGTGAGATGTTTTACGCGTCCATGCACAGTGCCGGAAAGATCGATTGTCGAGGAGTTTCTGTCCTCAGCATGTCCCCTTCACGTTGATTCTTGAGATTATTTATGCGTCATTGCATAGCCCAACAGATACTTGGTAGTTGATGACTTTTGGCTCTCCTTCAACCCACACTTCAAGTCTCCTGTCAAACACCTTGGTGAGCTTAAATATTCGCGACTGCACGGCCCGTCATATATGGCTACACATGCAGCAATGTTGAAGAGCTCAATCCGCATTGTATGCTCCATACTCGAATACATATTTAGGTCATTGTGGACTGTTTAACAAAATTTTTGTTTTTGTTAAATAGTTTTTGTTAAACAGTTGCCGAGGGAGTACTTTTGTGCATCAGGGCATAGAACATTCTCCGAAATCTGGCTTCTACCTTTCTGTGCGTTCCTCATCCTGGAGCGAAATGCTGAGTACACTGCGTATTGCATTGCACAAGGGTCCAGCATGGGGGTTGGGGCAGTATGCTCACTGGGACAAGCAGGACATGTACTTCACATTAAAAGACTACCTGAGCCGCCATGAACTTAACTTAAAGTAATGAGCATGATGCGTACATAGATTTGCGGGGTCTTCTGCAGGGACAAGCATGACTGATGTGTACTTTGATGGAATGAACAACCGGGTTTGCGCTTAGATTTATGGGGATGTTTGCGGGGGCAAGCACGATGACCTCGTACTTTCATTGACGGGATGCTTGCAGGGACAAGCATGACGTGTACTAAGCTTTGAGGGGATGTCTGCAGAGAAGAGCG
>KV908388.1:195000-202500 GCA_002005505.1 Botryococcus braunii
AGATAAAGCTGACGTCACCCTGGACATATATGATGAGAGCGGAAAGCTGTGGGATGTGCGTTTTTGCTTCCGCCCTAACAAGTAAGGCGCCACTGTGCTCCAAGGTGTACTTTGTATCTGGTGGTTGTGCTGTACTGTGCGCGCGCGCGCGTACGCGCGCGCGTGTGTGTGTGTGTGTGTGTGTGTGTGTGTGTGTGCGTGTGTGGTTGTGTGTGTATGTGTGTGTGAGAGAGAGAGAGAGGGAGGGGGGGAGCGAGTGAGTGAGAGCGCGCGCGCGCGTGTGTGTGTGTGTGTGTCCACATGTGTGTATGCACGCGCATGTAAGTGCATGTGTGTGTGTGTGTGTGGGTGTGTGTCTGTGTGTGTGTGTGTGTGTGTGTGTGTGTGTGTGTGCGTGCGTGTGTTTGTGTGTTCAGGCGCGTGTGCATGAAAGTTTCTGCGACCCCAGTCATTTGTGCTTAGGTTATTTTGGGGTGAAGGTGTTCTGCGTACATGTAATGGTATGGATTGGATGTTATGGCATGGACTGCTCAATGGAACCGCCCCTGTCTACCAGTGTTGAATGAATTGGTTACCAACACAGCCATGAAAGTCTGTCAGGAGTGTTTGGGGATGAAAGGTTCAAAATGTAACCTGTGAGTTTTTCATTGCGGCTCAGTGTCATATATGCTTAGATAGGATGGAAGTAGTCCTTGAGGTGTTATTGGCCGTACCTTTCCACAATTAGGAACTTCTGCTTTCAAAGGATATGGATATTCAATGGAGAAATGGGGTGAGTATTGCATGATCTGTCCTTGGAAAGCTACCGCCGAGCTCCATTCCATTACATCTCCTGGCAAACACGGGGTAGAAATGATTGTTGAACGATCCTTGTGTACGAGTCTTGTCTCTTTCGCTTTCGTAGCATTCTCAAGGCATTTTGTGTGTTGTGTTGCATCTCCTTGATTTGAACGAGGCTGTGGAGGAGTTACATTCCTATTTTCGCTTATGTGATATATGTAATATGGGTCTTGTTACATGCTCTAGTGTTGTCAAAGGAGTCCAGGGTGTCATGTGCGTTGTACTGCGTCTCTTGTCTTTTTACAGGGCTTGCCAAGGATCCTCATTCTTCATCTTGTGAATTACGTCTGTCCTTCTGCAGCTCCCACCTTTTTAGGAGTTTGTTGGGAAGCCTCTGGCTTGCGTTGCGTCTCCTAGCTTTGATCGGGACTGCAGAGGACTCCCCCCCGATTTGTGTGTCAGGTTGTGTTCCAAAGTCATTTGTTCATGTATTTCGGTTCCTTGTTTAAATATTTGGTTGTCTGTGTGTTTGTTATTTTAGTTTTCAACCCAAGCTGCTGTGGAGGTGGCACAAGGGATTAACCTGAGCCTTGGCATTTGCGGGGGTTTTCCTGCAGCACACAGCCATACTATGCGTACTTTGTCTTGAAGGATTACTTGGACTTATATAACGTGCAAGATGGTGACATCATCCATTTGAGCACAGACAAAGACGGATGCGTTCGTGTTTCTCACACAACAGGAGATGCCGATTCCTCAGGAGGGAGCCCGCAAACAATTGGAGTGAGTTTTATGCCCTCCATGGTCTTAAATTATTGTTTCTACGTGTGACTGTGTGTGACTGTGTGTGTGTGTGTGTGTGTGTGTGTGTGTGTGTGTGTGTGTGTGTGTGTGTGTGTGTGTGTGTGTGTGTGTGTGTGGCATCGTGGTGTTTGGGGGGGGGGGGGGGCGCTGGTTGTGTCAGGGAGAAAATAGTTGTCATGGACCTTGCGTATGCGCGCCTGTTTTTGTGTGGGTGTGCGTGTGGATATCTGTTTGTATATATATGTGTGGGGAATGGATGCTCTCTCTCTCTCTCTCTCTCTCTCTCTCTCTCTCTCTCTCTCTCTCTCTCTCTCTCTCTCTCTCTCTCTCTCTCTCTCTCTCTCTCTCTCTCTCTCTCTCGGTCTGTCTGTCTGTCTGTCTGTCTGTGTGTGCGTGCGTGCATGTGTCTGTCTCTGTCTGTGTGTGTGTGTGTGTGTGTGTGTGTGTGTGTGTGTGTGTGTGTGTGTGTGTGTGTGTCTACGTGTGCATGTGCGTGCGAACGTGCATGCATGCGAGTGCAGAACTGGAGCAGCACAGAGGCAAGGCCTCCACCTTGCTCTGGTTGTCCTCTGAAGCTAATTGGTTTTGCCAATCCATTCCCTTTGTAGGATGGGAAGAAGGCGAAAAGGAAGCGCTGCGAGGCAGCTGAGCCAATCAGGACCCCCAACAGAGGTACAAATGAAAAGTTGCCGCTGAGGGTACATAGCCAGAAGAACAGAGATATCAGAGCTGTGAAATCTGTGGGAGCCTCCGTTGACACAAAAGGATCAGGATCCTCCCGAGTACCCAGTGGCAGCCCCAGAGGTATTCCTTCTTTCAAGCCCACGGTCACTCGCAGGATCCCGCGCATTCAAACCTCCACTAAAATGCTTCGCAGCCCACCACTTCATAATGTATATGTCTGTAATATACACCATCAAAGTATTCTGAAGACATATATTGTACTCCTGTCATCGTCCAATGCTTCGTTTACATCATCTGGCTCCCCCTTTACAGAAGATGGGCCCATGGGAAAGTCCGCCAAAAGATTTCAAGGCTGACGCTCGGCACTGTTGGCAGTCAAGTTAGGGTGGTTAAGTTTTTGATGCAGGAGAGTGTCGGGCGCCAAATTTCTGGGGAGGGGCGATTTTTGACGCGGAACATTGTTGGCTGGCAAATTGTATATAGGTCAATGTTGAAGGAAGAGATTGGCTGCTGGCAAAAGTCACTGTGAATTTTGACGCAGGAGATTGTCAGGGTGCAAAGCCGGAAAGTCCCAAGTCGGCATTAAAAGCTCCACCAGGGCTCCCCCGCGGTCAGACTTTCTATGAAAAAGTGCTCATTGAGCGTGACTTCACCGCCATTGACATCCGCAGCAGCATGAAGGTGCCATTTTTTGGCGATCTCACTGAAAAGGCAGACTTAAATAAGGCAATGTTGGACGGTCGAGGCAAAGTCTGGGACATGCTGGTTCGCTTCCGACCATCAAGGTGCGTGCTCTCTCATCTGGGCAACAGGCTTGATCCCAAGGGGCATGGGACCACAAGACCACTCAGGTACCCCCATTATTGATTAGTGTATTGATTTCATTCACTGGTGCTCCCTCTCACCCGCCTTCTCCTGGAAACACACACATGCCACTTGCTTCCCCCCAGCACACACACACACACACACACACACACACACACACACACACACACACACACACACACACACACACACACACACACACACACACACACACACACACACACACGCACGCACGCACGTGCATGCGCAAGGACAACTCCTGAGGCTCATCTGCGCGAATGCGTGAACGTGTGCGTGTGCATGTGCGTGTTGTGTGTGTGTGTGGGGGGGGGGGGGTTGAACACGCGTTACTTCTTTGGTAAGCATGAGCTCAGTGGGCGGTGTGACCATCGCCGCTTGGAGGGGTTAGTGCGGTATTTCTATTGCAGAGGAGTAACGCAGTCATAGGCATTGTTCAAGACTTATTCATAGTTCATTCAATCACACTGGAGAACTTTTTGCTCTTGTCACTTGAGGGTCATTAAGCTGGCAAGGAAACTCTGCAATATCCTGCCATGTGAAATTGAAGTGCAATCCATACGCAGGTTTTGCAAAAATATGAAAACTTCTTGGCAGTGTAGCACAGTATCTGCATATTGGCAGTTTGCCACGTACGGCACCTTACCTGCATGAAAGCTCCCTGTCACATGGACCCTGTACCTGCCTATGCAGTACGACTTGCAATTGCTGCACACATGCACTCACCGTCACTGTGCACCTACATACAAACTTCCGTCATAGCACGATTTTAAACACGATGTTCCACGTTCCAATATCCCACAAACACTGTCGCCTGTGACTGCAGCACAACGGTGTGGAATTAGTGGTCCGCTCTTGCAACATCAGCGCTGTTGTTCGGTTGCGGACAAAGAAGAAGAAGCTTCCTTAAGGCAGAAGAATACAGAATTGCAGCTACCCTTCCCAAAACAAGGCCGGTCAGATGTCTTACCTGGCCTTCAAAGGGCATAGTGAGATGAGAAATTCGGCATTCGGTAGGCAAGCACCAAGGGGCACGGCGCAAGGATGGGCTAGTCAAAATGTCTGACGCACAGGTCTGCCGGGGATTTGCCAGGGAAGTTGAATGTCGGACCTATTTCATCGTGAAAGAGTATTTGAAGGCGAACGATCTACAAGTGGGAGACACGTTGACTTTCATGACGGACTCGAGGGGCCGCCTGCGGGTTTCTCACAAAAAGGGAGGAGTCCTTACTTCGGCCGCCAGTACTGCGGCCTGCGAGGTAAGTTTAAGGCCCCGCAAGACGTTTGCATCCCTACATATGTAGTCTTAATAACCAAGCGATGGATGTTCTTGGAGGTTTAGAGTTGTTGTGTTGTTCTTGATAGTTTTCTGAATAAGCGATTCCCTACTTTACCTTACCTTACCTTACCTTACTGGCCTAGGGCTGGGTTCCGTTCGTGAGGCCGGGCCAAGTTGCATTGTGACTATAGCTCATGCCCCAAAAAGTCCTTTAGTCGTTACCAAACCGTAACGTAACGTGGAATTAGGCCGCTGCAAGGTTTGTGCACTGGCAGGGATAAGCTTGTGACCGAAACGACCAAACAGGTCTCCCTTGGGATACCCCCTTTTAAGCTGGTACTCACAAGAGCAAACAACATTGACATGGCCCCTTTGGGCACTCCTCTAGTCACCTGACAAGCAACATGCGCATGCGGTATGCATGCGCGTGCGTGTTGTGTGTGTGTGTGTGTGTGTGTGTGTGTGTGTGTGTGTGTGTGTGTGTGTGTGTGGGTGTGTGTGCGCGCGCGCGCGCGCGGGAGAGAGAGAGAGAGAGAGAGAGAGAGAGAGAGAGAGAGAGAGAGAGAGAGAGAGAGAGAGAGAGAGAGAGAGAGAGAGAGAGAGAGAGAGAGAGAGAGAGAGAGAGAGAGAGAGAGAGAGAGATCGTTCAATCGCACACACACCTTTAGGAGGTTATGGAGTACACGTCTCAGAACAGCTTGATGCATCCATCCATCTGGGCATATATTGGAGGACACGCCTTGAGACATCCCTTGCTCTTGTTCTTATTTGCAGGAGCTCCCACGGACCATTCCCGTGCAGTGCGGACGTTTGAGGGCGAACTTCGACACCGGCACGCAGATGTTCATCCTGACCAATCACAGCGAGGTGTTCAAGGGCTGTCCGTCAAGCGCCGAGGTCAGCATGAAGGGAGAGGGCTTTGCGAGTGCGGCCGGGTTGAAAGACGTTCAGGACTGGAGGAGCCTGGTGAAAACATATTTCAGCGGCACTAAGAACATGTCGTTGAGAGCGCACATCGAGGCGAAGTGTCCCTCTTACGAGTGGGCAAAGGCAGGACCACGGCGGCGCTAAGCGGTGCTCGACGATTTGGCAAGGAATCTGTGAGACTATGACCAAGATGATGGTACCTGCGATGTAGTGCTACCGCTGTCGCAGCTACTGTGCAAGCCAAATCGTGTCTACTGTGCAAGCCAAATTCAGATTGTCTGAATCGTTGTGGGGTTTTTTTTGCTACTGGCACGTCCAGTACCATCGACGGTATGGGATAGGGATGGGGCGTTGGGCGCCGCCGTACTTGAGACCATGACAGGGATGGGGCTCAACCAATCCCCGTTCCAATACTGGCGGCCTGTTTGAGACAGGGATGCATCCATTTGGGTCCATCCCTGTCATCGTTCTTAAGTACAGCCAGGCCATCCCCGTCAGTCCCTGCAACCGTATGCGACAAGCAGTGTACCCGGTCTGGGCTGGTCCCATCCCTGTCCTAGACTGGCCGCCGGTATTAAGCAGGCATGGGTTGAGCGGCTTTGGGACCGGAATCAGAGAGGCCGCAATGGACGGAAGATTGGGTGGAAACCATTTTGGTCCTGCAGGATGGGACAGGGGTGCCGCTACCCCATCCCCGACCAATGATGTCCCCATTTTGCACCTCGGACGGGGTATGGGACCCTCCAGATCTTCGGCCGAAGGAAGGAAGGAAGATGACATCCAAAGAGCTGAATTAACTATGCTTTAGAGTTTGCATTTGGCAAGGCCCCAAAGAGGGTACGGCAGACTGGAATGGTGCTATACAGTTTGTAGAGGCGAGAATAGGATTGGTATACCTACGTTGAGTCTGGTATTGCACCCGAGATGGCGCCACATGTGCTGTACAGCTGAATCAGACCTAGTCTAGGATCCAAGACTCCTTCCGGAATGCCTGCATACAGCGCAGCAGAGCTTTATGTGGGCCCTTTTCAAAGCCCCCGGTCGGCACCAACAGCGTGTCATCTGACAAGTTCAGCATGACAAAACTCCACATGTCTTTGATCAAGTTTTAACAAACCTCTCATGTGCCTTCTCAGATGACCCCCCCCCCCCCCCCCCCCCGGGGTGACTTATCATTTGACCTCTGATGTGATCTCTCAAAAGACCTTCATGTGATTCCCAAATGCACTTGATGCGAACTTTCACATCACTCTCCACACGGTGTCTCCTGTAGCGCCTACTCACCGGACACGTGGCCATGATTGTTTGGTGGAGTGCGCTGGCACCGTGGCGCTGGCGCCGTGGCCGACTGCTTGAATCTACCTGGAAGGAATCTCTAGCGGTGTGTCTGGATGTTCCTGCGGGGTTGGGAATGAGAAACGAAGACCGCTGATGTGATCGAAATTGAAATGACCTGTGACCATGACCACTTGGTGGTCTCTTTGTAAAGCATGGATATAGAAGCATGTATGTACATTGAATCGGAGGAAGTCATTTATTTGTTGTAAGGCTTGAATTATCTTAATGTGTATGCGTGTAATAATCTTAATATGTATCTTAAGTAAACAAACAGAAGAACCCCCGGTCATGACCGCATGAGGGTGACCTAGCCAACCCAAGACAAAGCATGCGGCAAATCCTGCAATTTACATATTATAGATAGAAACATGATAGAATGAATAGAGCGCCAGAGCCCTTCCCTATATACTGAGGTATGCCTAAGTATTGAGGCAGATCTTAATGACCAGTGCCGGGGGTCTCTATACATACATCCTCCCGACACTGGGCTTCGTGGCAGATCTCAGTAACGAGGTGTGACCATAGCCTGTGGGACAAGGGGGAGTCAAGCTGTTAATGATTAGGTGCATCTTGTGCGTCACATCGTTTACACCTTTTAACACACCCTGACTCCATCTTGGCCTTCGTGTCTCGTTCTTGGGGTTTCAGTGTCTTCGTATGTGGCGAATAATGTCCTCTAATTGTGCTGGGATGGGCCATAGCCCTTTTAGGACTCGAACTTTGCCGTTGTCCTACGTAGGCTATATAGGCTATACATATATACATAGGCTGTATACCTAGGCTACTATATGCATTGATGGATCGCTTGCGTGATCACAACCAAAGAAGTCGACGTTTTTTACTGG
>KV908388.1:205000-210000 GCA_002005505.1 Botryococcus braunii
GTGCCTGTACATGCACGCGACCGGCCTCTCAACCCATGACACTTCCAGGAATTGTCCTCTGACAATAAATCACCACAATCCATCATCACAACTTCCCTCTTAAATAGTCGACCGCTTACCCAATGGATTACACAAATGCGTTTTCTCTTGTGGTCAAACCGTGGGACGTTCGACCGATCTAGCGAAAGCTCTTTCCACTCAGGAACACCAAATAGAAAAAAAATAAAGAGGAAAGCAGACGAAGACAACAGCTGTGACTAAACCCGCAAAAACAGAAAAGGGCCTCAGAAGCCATTGCGCACATCACATGCAAGCTTTGGAACTGATCCTCCTGGGGCTATTTTCCTGTTGCAGGCGAAGGCCTACTGCCGCACGAGGGGCATACTGGGCTTACGGGGCTTCGGGGCTGGCTGTCTGAGGGATGCAGGTGGCTTGATGGGGAATGCTGCCGCCGCAGCTTTTACTCCAGACGTCCTGCTGTCATCTGCCCCCTGCGCTCAATCCTGTGGCATTGTCAGGGACTTCTCAAAGTCAAGGACCAAAATCGGGCTCTAGCACGTGTCAGCGCGGGGGCTGCATTTCCTTTAAAGCACATTGGGCCGCCCCGCATCCCATCATCTGACGGCACAACACGTCAGACAGGATTGCCCAACAGCCCAATGGCTCTCCAAGGAACCTCTTTAAGGAACATGGCAGGCACTCACAAACTGTATCAGCATATACTGTGAACTACAACATGCAGATGCTGGGGCAGAAGACATAATGCTATCACAACCCGCTGCACATATCCATTAAGCTCAAGTAAAGCCTCGGTTTAACCACCATCTTGAATACTGCATTGTTCACAACTTTTAGCAACGGCACTTTATGCTGATTTCAGTGCAGTTACTATCTGACAGTTGTGAGCACTCTTAAAGTTTCCTGCATCCTGGAAAGAAGCCACATTGACCATGCTGATATCTGACTGGCTAAGAGGCACTCCATGGCATGCTAGGCCTTAAGCCTATAAAGTCTATACAAGGTACACACACATATCAAAAAATCGCGCATATAGCAATGCTCATTCTTGACACATATCAAGCTTCCGTCAAGATATGGTGGCAAAACAGACGTATAAAGTGGTGCATACTCTTAACAGATCTGACATCACAGACTTCTTGAACTTAAGCTCAACATTCTGAGCGCGGTGGTGTAATTTTCAAAACAGCTATTATTGACTGATTCCTGTTGTTGCCATAAGTCTTTTTGGAACAACAGAACCCTGATACAGAGCACAAAATAACTTCCAACAAGCTCCCAATACACATGTTGCTGGGTAGATGAGCTCGATCGGCCGTGGAATTGCACTTCCATATGAAACTCCAGTACACATGTAAAGTAATTGGTAATGGATCACGATCTTTGGACAGCACGGACAGGCGGGTCGGGTTGATGACAAACATTTTTCACAATCCAAGCCAACGACAGTTTATATTTTGGCTTAATGACTTCAATGATAATCCTGCACGCTCTATTGCACGCGATCACGATCTCGCTGGCGGACCTGGCTGAGTTGTTGCTGTGAGGAAAGCGGCGGCGGGTGGCTGGTCTCTGACCTTCTGGACGATGAGGAAGAGCTTTGTCCAGATGTTCCTGCAGGCAAGACGGACCATGAATACATCTGCCACACAGCCAGCCTTTGTTCTTCCTACCTTCCAGAATGAATCGGCACAGTCACGTTCAGCACAAGAAGCGTGAGATTGTTATACAAAACTTGTACCAAGTGTGGCTCCGAAAAGAGCTGGGCCAGTACTCACCTCCGTGCCTTGACGCCAGCGTTGTTGCACCATCGGGCATGGTTGTGGTGATTGCCGGGCCATGCTGAAGTTCAAGCGGACTCAGCGTGGGAGAATTCATGACGGTTCCACAACTATAAATGTTAATTAAAGCTCGCAGATAGATTCTTAGGACAGAATTTAGATTGTGCCACAGATTAGAAAAAGTGTAAAGTGTGCATCACTCAAGTGCACAAATGTATTGCACAATTGGGCTGGCGTGACCGACGCGGGTTGTAGAGGAAGATACGATATATATTCCGGGGTCCGGAATCCGGACACGGGGTGGGACCCGGGCCGGGTGACCTCGGGTTACCCGGCCCATGCTTAGGCTGTGTGATCAGGAGACTGTGGGACTCGGGACGGTTCCGAGGGGACCTGGGCGTTAAGACCTTGGGAGGCACTGAGTCTGGACGACACCAACGATTGACTCCCATAAAGCCCACACACACTGCCAGGCCAAAACATTGATCGTAAGGCAGAATGAAAAGAGCGGTTGCGGATCATGTTGGGGGGACCTTTTTCACCTAAGGGACCGTTGCGGGAGATGATCGTTCGGGTGTGAAGTTTCACAAGTAGCTGCAATAACAACGCATCTTCGATCTGCGGCGCCTGCTAGAAGTAAACCTTTCAAGCTATGATTTGAAAAGCATCAAGGTACTTGTGGTAGTTCCTCCTCGCTGTACCAATCTTCCCGTGTGAGGGAGCAGGATATTGGCGTCCTAGCTAACACGAGCTCAACCCCGGATGTCATGAGTACTGGAGGTCTCGTTAGAAATTTCCTGGGCCATGCCTTGCCTGAAGCAGGGGTCCCCAGTCCCACAAAAGCTTCCAGTACAGCGGCGAAGTGGCAGGGCACCATCGCAAGTCCACTCCACACTGAAGTAGCACCTGGCCCCCATGTGCCCTGCAAAAGACCCTATCATACAGGTATGCCTTACACATGTATTGATGCTGGGATACAAGGGCTCGGACAGCAGGACACGTGCGGACTGACACATGTGTGTGCAGGGACCTGCAGCCCATCAGAAACACTCCCCATAAACTCGCTCCCTCCGCCTCCCGCCCTCCTTCCCTCTCCCCCCCCTGAATTCGATGGAACAGTGAAGAAACATTACCTTACATAGTTTCACACCGGCATTTGTGGAAGCTCCAAGACTTCCTCCACTGGCAACCGTGAAATCTCCCAGGCTGTACGCAGTAATGGAGCCTTCTTGAATTTTCATATGCAAAACTGTAGACTCTCCCAATCTTTTTGCACAGGCAACCACGGAACCCTGCTCAACGTTTTGCTCATAAGTTCCAGACAGGAGGGTATAAATCTGAAGCCGAAATGTCTGGGTTATGCAAAATGTTTGGCTTCTCCATCGCCACTTGAAATCTATTTTTTGACGCTTTGCTGAACGCATTTAAATGTTGAAGCTTTGCAACCTGCTTTTTGTCTGGTGGTAATCGGTGTGCAGGTCTTGGTGTCCTTGTGCCCAGCAGAGAGTGAGCTTCACTGGGGTGGCTCACATGCAATCCATTGAGACTCTTCAAAGGACCAAAGCTCACTGATGTGTGATTCATGTGCGCTAGATGAAGCTCAGGAGACCTGCGTGCATAAACGCAGACGATTGGAACATACTAGCTCGGAATCTACAGACCAGGCTCCACAGGCGAGTTATCGGCGCAAGCGCTCCCAATGTGGCTCACATGGATCTCCATGTGGGGCCGGCATGGATCATTTGTCTCAACTCCCCCCGTCCCCTGCCCTACAGACTTCATGTTATTCCAGACAACTGATGATGAATGATGGATGGCCTTCTCCTGGGCCAATGTACCTCTCCCACACGGCTCCTGCACGCCTTAGCTCCCCCCCTGTGTATCAAGGTTAGCAGGTGGCAATAACCCCTGTACATATGGGGGCTGCCCTGTTCATGTGACGCGTCCCCTGTTCATGTGAAGGCTTCCCTGTTCATGTGGAGCATTCCCTCTACACGTGGAGGGATCCGTAATCATGTGGAGCGTGCCCTGTACACGTGGAGGGTTCCCTGTATATGTGGAGGGATCCCTATTCATGTGGAGCATGCCCTGTAAATGTGGGGGGAATCCTTATGTATGTGAAGCATGCCATGTACATGTGGAGGGTTGCCTGTTCATGTGAAGGGTTCACTAGACATGTGGAGCATTCCCTGTTCATGCGGAGCATTCCCTCTACATGTGGAGGGATCCCTAATCATGTGGAGCATGCCCTGTACATGTGGAGGGTTCCCTGCAATGTGGAGGGATCTCTATTCATGTGGAGCATGCCCTGTTCATGTTCGGGGATCCTTTTTTATGTGGAGCATGCCCTGTACATGTGGAGGGTTCCCTGTACATGTGAAGGCTTCCCTGTTCATGTGGAGCATTCCCTCTTCATGTGGAGGGATCTCTGATCATGTGGAGCATGCCCTGTACACGTGGAGGGTTCCCTGTATATGTGGAGGAATCCATATTCATGTGGAGCATGCCCTGTACATGTGGATGCTTCCCTGTTTCTGTGGAGCGTTCCATGTTCTTGTGGAGGGCTCCCTGTACATGTGAGGGCATGCCAAGTACATGTGGAGGGTTGCCTGTTCATGTGAAGGGTTCCCTAGACATGTGGAGCATTCCCTGTTCATGCTGAGCATTCCCTCTACATGTGGAGGTTTCCTTGTTCATGTGAAGGGTTCCCTAGACATGTGGAAGCTTCCATATTCATGTCTGGAGCATGATCTACACGTGACCGTCGGCAACATGCCTGCTGAGGTCCAGAGGCGTTGATGGCATCTCCGAGGGCGTGCGATAACATGTTTCATGCGGTTCCATCTTCACTAAACTACATCTGCTGCACAGGCCCTAGCAGGCGGGGAAATGCTGGCTCAGAACCGTGCGTTCAATGTTGATAAAACTGCTGTGCGGGACCGGCAGTCTCCGGAGGGACCCGATGCGGGCCTTGCTGCCTTGGCAGGGTTGAGGGGTCACACTCAAAGTGTGCCGGCATCACCTCCACCAGAGCATGATGGAGGTGCACATCGACTTTCCTCCTGCCATCCGCACTAACCATCTCCCCGCACATTTTTGTTAGGCGCTCTGACTTGAGAGATGTGGGAGCTTCGTTGATGGAGTGTGCTTGTGACTCTCTGGAGACACGGGGAGCGCTGGCTCTGTGTGTGTGTGTGTGTG
>KV908388.1:212500-220000 GCA_002005505.1 Botryococcus braunii
CGATGTGTGTGTGTGTGTGTGTGTGTGTGTGTGTGTGTGTGTGTGTGTGTGTGTGTGTGTGTGTGTGTGTGTGTGTGTGTGTGTGTGTGTGTGTGTGTGTGTGTTGTATGTTTGTACCCGTACATTTCCACAGATTGGAAACTGACGGCTCGTATCATAATTGTTTTGTATGCACTACAGGTGTAATGCAAATTTGTAAAATGAATGCCCCATACCCATGTCTATTGCTGTCCAAATTCTTGTTGGCCCAGTTTCTGGCCTGTGCATGGGGGTTATTGTTCACATGTATGAAGCAACTTTCAACAAAGCAGCTTTTCTCCTTATCATTTGATATTACATTCCAGTTCAAGACTGTGCACACGCAGTCAAACCCCACACGCCACTACCTTCTGTTACAAAACTGTTCGACCGGCTGTCAATACCCACATGCCCTGGGAGATATGCATGGCACCCAGCGGCCTTATACCCCCAGCGTGTAGAATGCCCGAACCCAAGGGGTCTTGGGGGCTGCTCCTCCAGATCTGCGATACGGAGTCGTTCTCAGAGGAGAGCGGTACAGACACCAGCAGCAGCGGATCTGAATGGGAGGAGGTCCCTGTGGACACCGCCAATTCCTCAGGAGGGCTCGCACGGGCGGGATCCACGCCCCCACCACTACCAGAAAAGGCTTGGCGGAGCGATGCTCCTTCCTCTATTCCGCCTCGGGTCCTTCTGCAGGGCCAGACAACCGCAGACGAAGCTTCCGCAAGCCCACGACCCCACTCGGGGGGATCGATAGCCCGCAAGAACACCGTGGTAGGAGGGTCAGCGCGGCGAAGAATGGCTGGCGGCACAGCGGTTCTCCCGCAGACGGGAGCGGTACATGTGGCAGTGAGCAAGTGCAGTCCTGCAAGCCCGGAAGGGGGATCAGGGGTGCGGGCGCTGGGGGATGATGCTGCGGCGGGCCCGCCCCGGGTACTAGCGGAGTCGGCACCGTCGCGGGACGCTCCCCCTGCCGTCCCGCGAAGGCCCGCGCAAGGCCAGAGCACGGGGGATGCTGATGCGTCAACCCCATGCGGAGAGCGGGCAGGAGGGGCAAGGAGGGGAGGCGCTGCTTTGGAAAGAAACCAACGAACATTGCAAGCGGCAATCAAGGAGGGAAGTGCAGAGAGCGCCCCCGGCGGATCAGGACACCCAGGAATCAAGTCGGGCACTCCCGCGGCGATGCCCCTTGGGCCGCCCCGTGGCCCCGCACAGGGGACGGTGGGGACCGGCACGGCCTCAAGCATGTCCCAAGGGTCGGGGAAGCAGGCGGCGGGGGAGGGCTCTGCAAGGATGCCAGTCACCCGAAGCCGGAGTCCGCAGGCAGGTCGGGGGAGGAGTGCATCCCTGTCAGAAAGCCACGGAATTGATGAGGTGCCCCCAAGCCCCCCACCTTCATGGTAAAAATGTGACGTGGCCCTTCCCCCAAGGAAGAGGCATGCATCTACCTCATCTGCCTATGCTGTTGTCGGCCTCATGTAGAACATCTGCCAAGCTTGGGCCATAGGTACCTATGAGACAATTTTCCTTGGCCTCGAGGTCTCGTCCGGGAGGCCACGCCTTATTTGTTTTCAATCTTGGAGCCTTGTTAAAACCTACTATGGCCAGCTTTGCAGAATGACCCTTGGACTTAAACTGACCTTGTTAAAACCTACTATGGCCAGCTTTGGAGAATGACCCTTGGACTTAAACTGACCAGGCCTGAGGCGGTCAACACGATTTTGGGAAATCTGGGTTGAACCTGTAATCATGAACTAATGTAGCCAAGCTTGAGCATTGAATAGAAAAACAGAACCCGACCAGGCTGAGAGGATGTCTTGTGACCTATCATGACCGAGCCTGGAGGTCAGTCATGAACAAACGTGGCCGAGCTTGGAGCAGCAGTGCTGAAGTATTGTGGCCAATCTAGGAGCAGTTTAAAGTAAGTTGGTCAAAGTTGGAGCGCGCCACGTCTGTTCGGCCCAGTGTCTGTTGGCTTGCAGTGTCGAGCCACAACGCAGTCAGGAGGGAAGCCAACTTGCAAGAGGAAGCCAACCTCAAGCCCTCACGTAGCGTTGACTTCTTCGAATTGTGCGGCACAATCCTGGAAGTGGAGGCGTCGGGATAAAGTGACGTAAGCTTCTGTGCAAGCGGATTCCGGGACTGAGGACGGAAGTGCATTGCAGGAGGACGTGGAGGGGGGATCGGATGACGTGAGCGGTACAGAGGAGGAAGAAAACTCTGAGGCAGAGAGCTCATCGGAGGAGGAAAGCGGGGCCGGGGATTCTGACAGCAGCAGCGAATGGGAACTTGTTGCAGAAGAGCCCATTGGCATCACAAACCAGTGCGGAAGAGCCCAATCAGGCACCGTCATCAACAAGTGCAGTCGCGGTACGCTCTCTCCCAGACATTTGCGTACAGGGCGTGGCTCTGTACTGCCCGTCCATCCCTTGTCTGCCTCCCTGCTCTCTTGCAATATAACTTAGCTTCGACCTGTGATAGCGACAAATGATGTTTCCATGTCGCATTTGTTTTCCGCCATTCAGAGCTACAGCTGATGATATCTTTTTTCCAATGTGTTGCCTCCTGAGGAGACGTCCAGCTGATGCCTTCTTGCTCATCTTGCTTTCCTCCGATTTGAAAGCCATTACTGGGGTTGAGTGAAGTTATAGATTTTGGGTTATTCCCGACAGTCACTGTACCTATTAGATCTCACTGAGCCACTCACTCCTCGGTTTATGTGATCCAGTTGGACACCTCGTTAGAAATCTGGTCTGGATAGGAATTCCACGCCTTCCCAATGAAAGCTCACTTCTCCCTGCTTTCCCCTATTATATCTTACACTTGGGCTGTGTGTGTGTGTGTGTGTGTGTGTGTGTGTGTGTGTGTGTGTGTGTGTGTGTGTGTGTGTGTGTGTGTGTGTGTGTGTGTGTGTGTGTGTGTGTGTTGGGGGGGGGGGGGTGTAGTACTGACTTCTTCCATGGATATCGGCTGAGATGCGCTGGGCGAAGGTGTGTGCTTACAGGACCAAATGTTGCAGTGTGCAAAGGTGCTCACGCATAGTCTGATACAATTTGTGTGGGGTTCTGGTCTGCAGGCGGTACCCCTGACTGTTGCGGACATGTGGGCTCCTGAAGGCCAATTTCTGCCTGAGGGAACAGCTTTTCATGGTCAACAACACCATGGAGGTGTGGGCGGGCGTGCCCCTTGAGGTCACAGTCACTGTCAACGGTCCAAACTTCGTGCTGGCAGGTGGATTCCCCGACGTCTGCGTCTAGCCACAGCTGGCAAAAATCGCGTTTGAGGCTGGCAGGGAAAGTGTGTCATAATATGCATATTTCAAGGAAAAGTTTCATGGGTACAAGTTGGAAATGGTCAAGCACAAATCGAGCTCAAATTTGCCGGGAAAAATTCCGTTTGTTAAGCAAACAGAGAATATGTTAGTGCAGCAATGAACAATGTACAGGCATGCACATATGTATGTACAGTATGGCGAATAGAACGACAGCAGCTGCAGTGTACACATGTTGGGCCTTGTGAAGAAAATAGAAGTTTTTGTACAACAGAAGGTATACCATAATGTTAGTAGAAACCACAACGTGCTTTTCAGCAGCGTGTGCGTATACAACTCGAAGCCAAGCTGTGTGGCAGACATTGTAAAGGTAGCATCAATGCACTGGGGTACTGCTCAGAAATTGTGGCCCCAATCTTCAGTAGTTGTGGCCCATTGATCCCAGAACCCCCCTCTCCCCCACCCTCCAGGTATGCGATCAATTCTTCGAACTTCTGAAAGAATGAATACATGTACAGGTTCATGAACTGAACTTGTTCATATATTGGTGTAGAGCGTTATAAATCTTTATACACATTAATGAAGATCAGTGCACTATCGAGTTGCTTTCAAGAGAAATTCCAAATGAGGCCCATGATGTTAACACAAACAACTCTACCCCAATTTAATTGATGCCATGACAAAAGATTATCTTGTATTGGAGGATCATGATCACATGTCTGTACACGTGCACGACCCCGGGATGCCTGAGGCAATACCAAAAACTTGACGGGGTGTTCTAGATGCATTGCAAAAACCCTTCAGATCTGACGCTTTCAATGTCCGTCCTAAATAGCAGGGAAGGGTCGTATGTGTGGAACACGGAATAAAACTTCTTAGGCCTGTGCAGGGCGCCTCAATTGCCATCGAAAAGCAGGCCTTGTCAGCTGACAGAGGATGCGACTTTGGCTGCAGAAAGACAAGTGTGGGTTTGATCGATATCGCACGGCCATGCGTATAAGGATACTTCTGATTTAATAAGTTGTGGACAAAGAGGTCTAACTTTACGTCTTAAAGCGTTAGAAACCGACAGAAAATAGAACGACATTTTTTTCTGTAATGACATCAGCGTCAGAAACATTCCAATGTCTCCAATTGTATATTATTCAAACCTCCAAAGCATGTACGTCCTTATCTAGCTTTCCGCTGTAAATGTATGGGTTGCTATCGGGATCCCTACGTGTAACGCTAGCTAAAGCGTCGCATTTCCAATGGACTCGGCGTCTAACGTGAACGCCAAGCTTGACTCTAGAGACTCTACTTGTATCTTAGGTGGAGACTTAAGCTGAAGATTAATAGTACATATGTTATACGCATGCTATCATGCATGAATTAACACCATCTCTATGATTCGAACTTTGCTACAGCTTAGTGCATGTTTTCAAACAAGTTGGGCATGCCCCGTTCCGGCGGCGAATATATACACCAGCTATTGCACGTACGTACAGTATACCGCAGTATGTTTAAACATGCGGAAATTTCCAGATCATCGTTGATTACCTCCGTAGAGATGAGCGCTTCAGGAAATGCTCCCATGGATGGTTCACATAGAATATCCCTGAAATACAACATTGGGAAGCTCGAGCTCCAATGCCGCTCCAATGAATACAGGAAAAGACGAAGCTTCTAAATTCCCGTACTGTACCTGTCGTGTTTCTGAAACTGACAGTCTAATCCCTAATTTATTGTTCCCAATTTTATTCATTGCGCACCTGATTAGCCAGCGCCAACTGTTTTCTATGACGGGGTTAGATTCGTAGTTTAAGAAGGTTCAATGCACTAATATTCCCAGCAGTCCTGTACCATCGGTGATACCAGTTTCTATTATACACGTTGTTAACGTTCCCATAGGCAGCATCAGGCCTTCTTGGAGGGCCACATTCCAAGATCCTTGAACATTGTACGATCATGTTTGCAGGTTTCCAAAAAGACACGTAGCTCGTAACTAGCTTCAACATGTCGTCCACCTTCAAATTAAAGATGTTACGGTCCTAAAATATTTCTGTTTCTAACGTATGAATGCTTGGAAGTCAACCCATATGGATTTGTTAAGAAACAAACACATATAGCGATATTGTATTTCCCACAAGGATCATGTTTACCTTATGGTGCGTGAAATATGGGAAGTTCTGTCGGGCGACCATTGATGATGATATCATTATCACTATAGAAGCTTCTCGCCATCATGATCTTTGTAACGAGAAGCCCGTGTAACGCAAATCCTTGTGCCAACAACACCACGACCCCAAGTATCTGAAATGTGAGAAGTGATACTTTACGTCCGCGTCCGTCCAGGACGTCAGCCTGCAGATCGATGGCTAACCAAACGACTACAAGACTCAGTAAGCTGATCAGAGTCGCGCCCACCAAAACTAGTAATCCGCGCTCTCTAGGGTAGGCACGGCGTAAACGAAACTTCATGATCCGAAGGAATAATGTGTATATCGTCAGTATGGCCGTTAGGAATATGCTGGTAGACATCAAGCAAATTGAAACGAAGTAGACTTTGTAAGCCCTTATGTCAGTGATAGGAACTAATATAAAATTATCGTGGGCCCCGTTCAAAGCTTGGGACAGAGCTGGCGAAATCGTTCGGGTGCTTTGAGTGGTTTCCATTTTATCTTGAAGTTCCTGCACCTCAGGCCACACGTAAGATTCGTTGCAAGCTGATTCACGAACCACCAGAAATTTGCACAATGGTTATATGTAAACGGAAGCAAGGTATTTACATTTCTTGTAGCAACTTACCATTCTGAGTTACACACTAGCTATAATGGCTATATTATGGTATCGTGATCACCACATATCATGAGATCGTGATCACCACATATGTTCTCCTTACTAGTATATGCATGATTTCAGGTATACATATGTATGTATACATATGTGTTATACAATTATAGGCTTATCATAGCAATATATGTATATATTATAATTATAGGCTTATTATAACAAGCATTGTAAGTAGCTTAATTATTACATATATACTTAAATGATATCCTGGCCCAATATGTTTATCTTCTTGAACACAGTTGTGGCTGCACATATCCGCATAGTGTGTATTGAGAATATGCGTAGAGTGTATGGACAGTTTAAGCTATACTTAGGGTGAAGCGACCGTCATGATGCAACTTAACCCCGTAGCGACCATCGTAGCCTTAACTTACCTTGCGTGATCAGTGATCACCCGGAACATCCAAGCTTCTAATTAGAGCTTTAGAATGGAAGATGGTTGGCTCGGAGCCAATGGATCCTGCTTATCCAGTTATCCAGATGCAACGAGGATGCGGAATGTGCTGAATTTGCAATGCTGGAAAGGAAAATTGGGGAGAAAATAAGAATTGCAGAGGATCGAGTTTCTTGTCAGATTATATCCGTTGACACCAGCTCGCCTCCTATTCCAATACATACGTTAGGTCAGGCAGAAAAGCTGTGCCATCAATGAAGTTGTACAACACACACATGACATGTCCTCACCAAGATTCAACATACCACTAGCTAGTCTTGTTGCAGATTTACAAGGGGCTTGGGGATTCTGCCCGCCCAAGTGTTGGCCAAAAACACCCCCCTTCCCCCCGGCGCCGGTCGCGTGCTGATAAGGAAGGTGTTGATAATTTCATGTCAAATAAAACTAGGAACCTTAAATTGATACTCAAGGTCTCTCTAATAATTATTGCTACAGACATACCTATCAAGTTCAAGCAACACAAGCTTCTGTCTTCGTACAAATTTGCAGGGCAACCTTTAAAGGGCAACCTTGCGGGTCTCTAGAGATCTTTTGATTTGAAATACAAAGAGTACACATTTATTTTTGGCGATGTTGAAAGAGCTTCTTGTATACCGTACCTCAGAAATCTTGACAATCCAGACGTCCTCAATAAGACTACTTCGGTAATTTGCAAACAGTTATCTGCAATAAAACTTCGACAGTATTATTGGCTTAGAAGTTGATTCTAACGATAGACTGCGATTCTTATTTGGCAGGTAAAGACAGTATTTCGGAAACACTGACAATATCAGGGACTGGGAGTAAACTTGTACTTCACCCCAAGGGGAGAAGTACATTTATTGGCCAGCCGGCGCATAATTGTCGACGGCCTGTGATTGACAATAGGTTGGGGTTGAGTAAACATTGGCGTAACCATTATGAACGAGTATTGCTGGCGAAA
>KV908388.1:222500-235000 GCA_002005505.1 Botryococcus braunii
TGTCTATTGTGTTGTGACACATTCCTGGACTTCAGTACAAAAGTAAAGGATACCTTTATAAAACATGATGTTTCTCTTGATTGTTTGTATTACCGTTGTCCGTGTTGAAGGTGAACAGAACACTTTGAACATAGTAATGACCACCTTGGCCATAATAAAGAATTGAACCGGACTGATGCTTGTCAAGGCTAGAGTGACCTACTTGGAAGGATTAGTGCATCTTTTTAGGATTGCAGCAGATAATCAAAAAGTTTTTGCTCCTCTTTCGCAGGTGTCTGGACAAACCACTGGAGTTGCGTTTCCAGCGTGAAAAGGATGGAGGAGCATATGTGGTGAAATCTGACAAGCTAATAGGAATACTGACAGCATAATTGAGGTAATTAGGTTCTTCCAAAAGCTTGTAGGAAATGTGGGTAGACCGTGTGAGCAATCTGAATCGCAACGTCAGCATTTTCAGTCAGAACGTGCTGCAATCCCATACAACCCAACAACATCTCTTGAGGCTCCCCAAAAGTGCCGCATTCCCGTTAACCCCTTCAGCGGAAAGTCACCACAATCACCACTATGTTGAAGGAATACACCGAAGGGTTGGAAGAGCCCTCACTCAAACAGCTCTACAATGATCACGGGAGGATGGATGTTCTGGAGAGTTAATTGTAATCTATTGTGCACCGACAGAGAAGGTAAAATATTGCGGCTGAAGAGCGAGCCCCCACGGTGAAAAAAACGCCGCTAAGGAATAAGAAAAGTTGGGGCGATGCATGGAATATATCAAGCAGACTCTATAGAATGCATGATCTTTACGTTGAGGTCCTAAGGGATCAGTGTGGGTTTTGGAAAGAGATGCGGCCACCTTTGCATGTCGCATTTTAGAGAAGGAGAAGGCCAACTCTGGTCTAAGTCTTAAGATGTTCATTGAAGATCACTGCAAGGTAGCGCAACTGAAGGAACTGAAAAAAGTCAAGGACAGCGTTTGCAACCTCGTCTAACTCAGCAGATGCATGAGCTTGATAGCCAATAAATAACTGGTAGTTGTAGTTATAGTTGTAGTCGTGTTGTTGTTGTTGTGGTTGGTTGCTGTTGTGTACAGAATATGTAAGCACCCGTGTCAAAAATACTATAGTTCACATGTGTACCATAGTAAAGTTACTATAGTACACATTGAGGAGGGAGTGCAAATGAAGCTCACCGTGGAGAATGAGATTGTGATTGAATTGTGAAAGAATAATGAATATCTCTCTCTCTCTCTCTCTCTCTCTCTCTCTCTCTCTCTCTCTCTCTCTCTCCTCTCTCTCTCTCTCTCCTCTCTCTCTCTCTCTCTCCTCTCTCTCTCTCCCCCCCCCCCCCCCCCCCTCTCTCTCTCTCTCCTCTCTCTCTCCTCTCTCTCCTCTCTCTCTCTCTCCTCTCTCTCCTCTCTCTCTCTCTCCTCTCTCTCTCTCTCTCTCCCTCCCTCCCCCTCTTCATTTCTCTTCACTATAGGAACAAAATGTGTATATCGCATTTCCACTAACTTCTCCTGCCAGACACTTCTTATGGGCTTCTACGCTTGCCACCTTACACACAAGTTAGGATGACTCCAACATGCAAGTCAACCAATACAACAGCTTCCAATGCCTTACTATACTCTTTATGATATGTAAGAATGGGAAAGAAGTATCAAGCCAACTGAGGATGGCTTGAAGGATGTGGCCACCATTACAAGGAAGTAGCCATGTCCCCCCCCTAGTGGGGCATGCATGCCAAGCCCATTGGCCCCCATCCACCATGCAAGTCAACCATTACAACTACCTCAAATGCCTTACTAGACTCTTTATGATATGTGAAGAATGTATAAGAAGTATCAAGCCAAATGTGCATGGCTTGAAGGATGTGGCCACCATTACAAGGAAGTACCAAGTCCCCCCCTAGTGGGGCATGCATGCCAAGCCCTTAGGCCCCCATCCAACATGAACATCAACCATTACATCTACTTCCTATGCCTTAATAGACTCTTTATGATATGTGAAGAATGTAAAGAAGTATCAAGCCAAATGTGCATGGCTTGAAGGATGTGGCCACCATTACAAGGAAGTAGCCAAGTCCCCCCCTAGTGGGCATACATGCCAAGCCCATAGGCCCCCATCCAACATGCAAGTCAACCATTACATCAACTTCCAATCCTTACTAGACTCTTTATGATATGTGAAGAATGTAAAAGAAGTATCAAGACAAATGTGCATGGCTTGAAGGATGTGGCCACCATTACAAGGAAGTAGCCAAGTCCCCCCACTAGTGGGCATGCATGCCAAGCCCAATGGCCCCCATCCAACATGCACATCAACCATTACATCAACTTTTAATTCCTTACTAGACTCTTTATGATATGTGAAGAATGTAAAAGAAGTATCAAGCCAAAGAGGATGGATTGAAGGATGTGGCCACCATTGGAAGGAAGTGGCCAAGTCCCCCCCCTAGTGGGGCATGCATGCCAAGCCCATTGGCCCCCATCCAACATGCAAGTCAACCATTACATCTATTCCTATGCCTTACTATACTCTTTATGATATGTGAAGAATGGAAAGAAGTATCAAGCCAAATGAGGATGGCTTGAAGGATGTGGCCACCATTACAAGGAAGTAGCCAAGTCCCCCCCCTAGTGGGGCATGCATGCCAAGCCCATTGGCCCCCATCCACATGCAAGTCAACCATTACACTACTCAATGCCTTACTAGACTCTTTATGATATGTGAAGAATGTGAAAGAAGTATCAAGCCAAATGAGATGGATTGAAGATGTGGCCACCATTACAAGGAAGTAGCCAAGTCCCCCCCTAGTGGGGCATGCATGCCAAGCCCTTAGGCCCCATCCAACATCACATCAACCATTACATCTACTTCCAATGCCTTACTAGACTCTTTATGATATGTGAAGAATGTAAAAGAAGTATCAAGACAAATGTGCATGGCTTGAAGGATGTGGCCACCATTACAAGGAAGTAGCCAAGTCCCCCCCCCCTAGTGGGGCATGCATGCCAAGCCCATTGGCCCCCATCCAACAGCAAGTCAACCATTACATCTACTTCCTATGCCTTACTATACTCTTATGATATGTGAAGAATGGGAAAGAAGTATCAAGCCAAATGTGCATGGCTTAAGGATGTGGCCACCATTACAAGGAAGTAGCCAAGTCCCCCCCTAGTGGGGCATGCATGCCAAGCCCTTAGGCCCCATCCAACATGAACATCAACCATTACATCTACTTCCTATGCCTTAATAGACTCTTTATGATATGTGAAGAATGGAAAGAAGTATCAAGCCAAATGTGCATGGCTTGAAGGATGTGGCCACCATTACAAGGAAGTAGCCAAGTCCCCCCCCTAGTGGGGCATACATGCCAGCCCATAGGCCCCCATCCAACATGCAAGTCAACCATTACATCAACTTCCAATGCCTTACTAGACTCTTTATGATATGTGAAGAATGTAAAAGAAGTATCAAGACAAATGTGCATGGCTTGAAGGATGTGGCCACCATTACAAGGAAGTAGCCAAGTCCCCCCACTAGTGGGGCATGCATGCCAAGCCCAATGGCCCCCATCCAACATGCACATCAACCATTACATCAACTTTTAATTCCTTACTAGACTCTTTATGATATGTGAAGAATATAAAAGAAGTATCAAGCCAAATGAGGATGGATTGAAGGATGTGGCCACCATTGGAAGGAAGTGGCCAAGTCCCCCCCCCCTAGTGGGGCATGCATGCCAAGCCCATTGGCCCCCATCCAACATGCAAGTCAACCATTACATCTACTTCCTATGCCTTACTATACCCTTTATGATATGTGAAGAATGGGAAAGAAGTATTAAGCCAAATGAGGATGGCTTGAAGGATGTGGCCACCATTACATGGAAGTAGCCAAGTCCCCCCCCTAGTGGGGCATGCATGCCAAGCCCATTGGCCCCCATCCACCATGCAAGTCAACCATTACAACTACCTCAAATGCCCTACTAGACTCTTTATGATATGTGAAGAATGTAAAAGAAGTATCAAGCCAAATGAGGATGGATTGAATGATGTGGCCACCATTGGAAGGAAGTGGCCAAGTCCCCCCCCCTAGTGGGGCATGCATGCCAAGCCCATTGGCCCCCATCCAACATGCAAGTCAACCATTACATCTACTTCCTATGCCTTACTAGACTCTTTATGAATGTGAAGAATGTAAAAGAATTATCAAGACAAATGTGCATGGCTTGAAGGATGTGGCCACCATTACAAGGAAGTAGCCAAGTCCCCCCCCTAGTGGGGCATGCATGCCAAGCCCATTGGCCCCCATCCAACATGCAAGTCAACCATTACATCTACTTCCTATGCCTTACTATACTCTTTATGATATGTGAAGAATGGGAAAGAAGTATCAAGCCAAATGAGGATGGCTTGAAGGATGTGGCCACCATTACAAGGAAGTAGCCAAGTCCCCCCATAGTGGGGCATGCATGCCAAGCCCATTGGCCCCCATCCACCATGCAAGTCACCATTACAATTGTAGTGCGAGAGGAGCGATGGCCTGGGCATCCGATCCGCTCGATACATAAGCGGCGATTAATCGTACAATTACCTTGGTATTTTAGCCGATCGGTTAGAACCGCGACTCTGGGTCGAGTTGGTCGAGGGTTCGATCCCCCGGCACAACATTTGGTATCGGCGATCTGGTTGATGGGCCATTTTTCATGGTAAATCGCCTCTGGTATGAGCGCGAGTCTGAGATGGGCCCATATCGATCGCAGGTGCTTGGTGCACGTGTTTGAGGCCCCACGGGAGTGGCCACGTGATCAGGCACAGTGCGAAGGGGGATTCGGTGATCGGTGGCGATAATCGCGGGATGTCAGCGCGGTATATCTCCTTCCGGGCGGCCAATCGGGCCGCTGCCTCCTTACCTAAGAGTGGAATACGAGCGAGGACGCTCGGTTCTTAGGTGGGGGGAGATGTAGTGCGGAGAGGAGCGGATCGGGCCTGGGCATCCCGATCCGGCTCGGATACATAAGCGGGCGATTAATCGTACAATTACCTTGGTACTTTTAGCCGATCGGTTAGAACCGCGACTCTGGGTCGAGTTGGTCGAGGGTTCGATCCCCCGGCACAACAACAATTACCTCAAATGCCTTACTAGACTCTTTATGATAATTGAAGAATGTGAAAGAAGTATCAAGCCAAATGAGGATGGATTGAAGGATGTGGCCACCATTGGAAGGAAGTGGCCAAGTCCCCCCCCCTAGTGGGGCATGCATGCCAAGCCCATTGGCCCCCATCCAACATGCAAGTCAACCATTACATCTACTTCCTATGCCTTACTATACTCTTTATGATATGTGAAAAATGGGAAAGAAGTATCAAGCCAAATGAGGATAGCTTGAAGGATGTGACCACCATTACAAGGAAGTAGCCAAGTCCCACCCCTAGTGGGGCATGCATGCCAAGCCCATTGGCCCCCATCCACCATGCAAGTCAACCATTACAACTACCTCAAATGCCTTACTAGACTCTTTATGATATGTGAAGAATGTAAAAGAAGTATCAAGCCAAATGAGGATGGATTGAATGATGTGGCCACCATTGGAAGGAAGTGGCCAAGTCCCCCCCCCTAGTGGGGCATGCATGCCAAGCCCCCATCCAACATGCAAGTCAACCATTACATCTACTTCCTATGCCTTACTATACTCTTTATGATATGTGAAGAATGGGAAAGAAGTATCAAATGTGCATGGCTTGAAGGATGTGGCCACCATTACAAGGAAGTAGCCAAGTCCCCCCCTAGTGGGGCATGCATGCCAAACCCTTAGGCCCCCATCCAACATGAACATCAACCATTACATCTACTTCCTATGCCTTACTAGACTCTTTATGATATGTGAAGAATGGGAAAGAAGTCTCAAGTCCCCCCCCCCCCCCCCCTAGTGGGGCATACATGCCAAGCCCATATATAGGCCCCCATCCAACATGCAAGTCAACCATTACATCATCTTCCAATGCCTTACTAGACTTTTTATGATATGTGAAGAATGTAAAAGAAGTATCCAAGACAAATGTGCATGGCTTGAAGGATGTGGCCACCATTACAAGGAAGTAGCCAAGTCCCCCCCCCTAGTGGGGCATGCATGCCAAGCCCAATGGCCTCCATCCAACATGCACATCAACCATTACATCAACTTCCAATTCCTTACTAGACTCTTTATGATATCTGAAGAATGTAAAAGAAGTATCACAAGCCAAATGTGCATGGCTTGAAGGATGTGGCCACATGTGCATGGCTTGAAGGATGTGGCCACCATGCATGCCAAGCCCATAGGCCCCCATCCAACATGCACATCAATGCCTTACTAGACTCTTTATGTTATGTGGAAGAATGTAAAAGAAGTATCAAGCCAAATGTGCATGGCTTGGAAGGATGTGGCCACCATTACAAGGAAGTAGCAAATTCCCCCCCCTAGTGGGGCATGCATGCCAAGCCCATAGGCCCCCATCCAACATGCACATTAACCATTACATCTACTTCCTATGCCTTACTAGACTCTTTATGTGAAGAATGTAAAAGTAGTATCAACAAGCCAAATGTGCATGGCTTGAAGGATGTGGCCACCATTACAAGAGAAGTAGCCAAGTCCCCCCTAGTGGGCATGCATGCCAAGCCCCCCCCCTACCTCACTCTCTCTCTCTCTCTCTCTCTCTCTCTCTCTCTCTCTCTCTCTCTCTCTCTCTCTCTCTCTCTCTCTCTCTCTCTCCTCTCTCTCTCTCTCTCTCTCTCTCCTCTCTCTCTCTCTCTCTCTCTCTCCTCTCTCTCTCTCTCTCTCTCTCTCTCTCTCTCTCTCTCTCTCTCTCTCTCTCTCTCTCTCTCTCTCTCTCTCTCTCCCCTCCCCCCCCCCCCTCTCTCCTCCCCTCCCCCCCCCCCCCCCTCTCTCCCCTCTCTCTCTCTCCCTCTCTCTCTCCTCTCTCTCCTCTCTCCTCTCTCTCTCTCTCTCTCTCTCTCTCTCTCTCTCTCTCTCTCTCTCTCTCTCTCTCTCTCTCCTCTCTCTCTCTCTCTCTCTCTCTCTCTCTCTCTCTCTCTGCCTCTCATTATACCTTGGGAACATTTTTTTTTTGTTATGGAGCTTTTTTCTTTGGGGAAAAACAAAAGAAAAAAAAGTGGCAGGCAAGGGGCAAGGCTGTGGGAGGGGAGTGCCATCCACCTTCATTAAAGAGTTGGGGGAGGGGGTGGGGGGAGTTGAGAAGAGGAAGCTGTACAGAGGTCTGGACGGTACAGATCCCCGTGAGTTTGTCCTCCCTCCCCTGTCACCGTTTGTGCCCTTCTCAAAGTGCCGCGATTCTCTGACACAGATAGCTTTAAGCCACGATAACTATATTTTTCCCAATCCATAACAAAGGGACGTCCTTCTCGAGCTTGGAGATCGGGGTTCGCGAAAATCTCGAGATTGGGTTCGCACACACAACAGCCGCGATTCTCTGGCACAGCCGCGATTCTCTTGGTAAGCCAACGATAACTATATTTTACTACAAAGGACGTCCTTCTCGAGCTTGTGTCTGGGAGATCGGGGTTCGGGTGATTGTGATTGCACACACAACAGCATCCAGAGATCTCTCTGTCTTGTGGAACCGTTTTTTTTGTTTCTTTTCTTGTTGGTTGGGAGGACTGTTTGTGGAGGATTGTTTTTTCCTCTTGTTGCGGGGATTCTGGGCTCGCGGAGGCCGATCCATCCCCGCGAGATCTCTCGGAGAGTTCTTTGGCTGGAGAGAGAGAGATCTCTCTCTAAGTTCGTTCTTGTCTTGTGTCTTTCTTTCTTGGTGTCTTTCTTTATTTTTGATTCCCAACAAGTCTCGCGTCTTTTCTTTTCCGGGTGTGAGTGGGGCGTAATTGACGGTCCGGGAGCGGGGCGCTGACGGTTAGGCGCCGGCGCCCGGGCGGTCCCCAGGCGCTCCGAAGTCCGGGGATTCATCAGGACCTGCCTGGGGACCCACGCCCGGTTCGGACCACCGATGTACAGCCTCGGTTCTATCGGATTGTTTCGGATCGCTGATCGATACGAGGCCTCGATCCTCGAGCCTATCTTCCCGATCGCTACATGCAATGTTGAGCCCATCTATCAACCGGGTCCTCTCAATCCCGGATCGCTTGTAGCTATGAAGAATCCGTTGCCCTATAATGTCCAGGTAAATCGCATGATCACCACACACGATGTTGTTAAGGGTAGACCTGTAGTTACCACTGTTGCACCTCAGGTGCACTATACTGACAATGGGGATTTGTGTTTGACCTTTTTGAACCAACCTGACCCAGATGTAAAGCCAGCGTTTCAGACGTACATCGTCCAACCTCAGAATTTAAACAACCCCTGCGAGCATGATCTACCTCCCACACCTCTGCATCAGCAGGACTTTGTGGAAAGTGTGCAGAGGCATGCCCAAGCAGGTGTGGACAGAAAGATAGCAGATTATCAGTCCAGCCAGCAGACGACTCACAATCATTTTCGGGCATTTATCCAAGGCCGGCAGCTGTCAGAAAATCCTCCACCTACAATTCAGGATACACTTTCCGGATTTATGCCCTCACCAATGCCAGCACCTCAGCCCACGACAGAGCCTGATGTGTAGTGTAGCATGTTCCATGTTGACTTCGGACCATTGGCTGGAAATGTATATGATTCGTCCTTGGATCCGCTTGGCGTAATGCGGCACAAGGTAGGCGGCCAAACAGGGCTGAATATTTTAGGCAGCAAGATCGTGGAGGTCCAAAACCGAATCCTCCCAATCCTTTTTTCTATTCACCAGAATCTCGCATTGGAAATGCTTCTTTTGTCATTACCTTTTTGAGTCTTGTTCAATTGTGTCGCAATCCAAAATTTCCAGCTTGGATTGAAGCCACTAATGACCTGATAGGCAAGCAAGACATTGATAAAGTGGCAGTAATTAATATGTCCAATGCCCTCATGTCCATTGCAGCAGAAATGAACATCCCTCTTGTCTGTACTTTAGATTCAGAGCCATTGCAGTTTAGGGGGGGGGGGGGATCTCGTGACCCTCAACCACATCATGCCAACTGCAATGTTCATTCACATGTTGAATCTGCTGTAAGCATCAAGAATCTTGATGTGGTGCCTATTTTTTCTCTTCTGTCTCCATCGTACCAAGCTTCGGTGCCTGTGGAGGAGGAAGATATTACGCAAAAATGCTAGCTACAGGCGGCACTTGCTGAGGTACCCTCACTTTTTATTCCGGCTGCTTCAATGCTTACGGTAGGATTTCAGTTAATGGACAAGTCCGGGGCATTAGTGCCCAATGCATTTAGGGTGGCATACTTAGACACTGGGTGTGATGTCAACTTGATGTCTAGAAGAGCCTTTCTTAGAGATGGCTGCTGCATGGGCTCAGAGGCAGTTATGCACAAGATCAAACCATTTCAAATTCAGCTAGCTGATGGGAAGTCTGGTACGATCACTGTTGAGTCCATTTCCAAAGCTAGGATTGTGATAGGTAAGGCGTTCTACACGATGGACTTTCTAATTGTAGAAAACCTGACTACGGATCACCTCATTGGGTTCTGATTTACTTCTAGACATCAAGTTGACATTACACCCAGTGTCTAAGTATGCCACCCTAAATGCATTGGGCACTAATGCCCCGGACTTGTCCATTAACTGAAATCCTACCGTAAGCATTGAAGCAACCGGAATAAAAAGTGAGGGTACCTTAGCAAGTGCCGCCTGTAGCAAGCCTTGTTGCGTAATATCTTCCTCCTCCACGGGTACCGAAGCTTGGTACGATGGAGACAGAAGAGAAAAGATAGGCACCACATCAAGATTCTTGATGCTTACAGGAGATTCAACATGTGAATGAACATTGCAGTTGGTATGATGTGGTTGAGGGTCACGAGATCCCCCCCCCCCCCTAAACTGCAATGGCTCTGAATCTAAAGTACAGACAAGAGGGATGTTCATTTCTGCTGCACTGGACATGATGGCATTGGACATATTAATTATTGCCACTTTATCAATGTCTTGCTTGCCTATTAGGTCATTAATGGCTTCAATCCAGGCTGGATATTTTGGATTGTGACACAATTGAACAAGACTCAAAAAGGTAACGAAAAAAGAAGCATTTCTAATGCGAGATTCTGGTGAATAGAAATAAGGATTGGGAGGATTCGGTTTTGGACCTTCACGATCCTGCTGCCTAAAATATTCAGCCCTGTTTGGCCGCCTACCTCGTGCCGCATTGACGCCAAGCGGATCCAAGGACGAATCATATACATTTCCAGCCAATGGTCCGAAGTCAACATGGAACATGCTCCACTACACATCAGGCTCTGTCGTGGGCTGATTTGCTGGCATTGGTGAGGGCATAAATCCGGAAAGTGTATCCTGAGTTGTAGGTGGAGGATTTTCTGACAGCTGCCGGCCTTGGATAAATGCCCGGAAATGATTGTGAGTCGTCTGCTGGCTGGACTGATAATCTGCTATCTTTCTGTCCACACCTGCTTGGGCATGCCTCTGCACACTTTCCACAAAGTCCTCCTGATGCAGAGGTGTGGGAGGTAGATCATGCTCGCAGGGGTTGTTTAAATTCTGAGGCTGGACGATGTACGTCTGAAACGCTGGCTTTACATCTGGGTCAGGTTGGTTCAAAAAGGTCAAACACAAATCCCCATTGTCAGTATAGTGCACCCGAGGTGCAACAGTGGTAACTACAGGTCTACCCTAAACAACATCGTGTGTGGTGATCATGCGATTTATCTGGACATTATAGGGCAACGGATTCTTCATAGCTACAAGCGATCCGGGATTGAGAGGACCCGGCTCATAGATGGGCTCAACATTGCACATAAGGTTGCGAACAAACTTGGCTGAGTCTACTGTTGACCCTTCGTATATTCTACGATATGAGTCCACATTGTTGTTAAACACCCACTCCGATGGCTTGCGATTGCCGTCCGGATTGCTAACCTGATGTTCTTCTATATCAGAACCAAAGTGACCTAGCGTGACAGTATTAGGATGTCAATGAAAGGGCCTAAGAACATTGGGCATTGAATGTGGATCTTGAGAACCTGGAGGCCTAAGCAATGAAGGGCCGGGCCTTACAGGATTTTGAGGAGTCACTGGTGCAGCTCTAGGAGATGTTACAACTCTTTGAACTGGAACGCTGCTCATATTTCTGAACAGGAAATTGAGGGTTTACTGCTGCAGCTATTGCAGGCTGCCTTTGCGGGTGCGGGTGCGGGTGGCCTGACTGACGTAGTCTGCTGCGAGGTTGGCTACTTGAAAATGCTTGAAAATAGCCGCCGGCTGCACTGATGCAGTCGTTTCTATTACATTAGGGATGAAGACAGCTGGATGCTGCGCCTGCCTCCGTGCAGCCTGACAATTCTGAGTTAAAACATGATGCGTTAAGCCACTGTCAGATCTGTCGGATACAGAAGATGGGGAGAATTCTGCGCGCCTGCCTTGCGTAATGGGAGGTGGCGGGTCAATCTGTCCCGCGCTCTATCAGGCACTCATCATAGACCGATCCAGGTTGCGATTTCGAGAACCACAGAGAATACTCACTTGCCAGCGTGATTGAACTACATTGTTGATATCATCTGCTCAAATGTATGGCATTTGTATGAGTTATAGGATACCTTCACCCTACACACTCTTCTGGCAAGTACCCTCAATGCACGTGACAACACACATGACGTCTCCTAGTGCTGCTACTCCCGCAGATACTTGTCAAGCAAACCTCACTCGCGTAGTCGGGTTGCCAAGGGGTTACCTTACTGTTCGTCTGCACGACGTTGGAGGTGGATGGCGTTTACGACCTGCGAACTGGAGTCTAGCTACTCAACATCGAAATACAAACAGGAGCAATGAACGATTGACTTCTTCGAATCTCTTTACAATAAGTCTTGTTGTAGAGACCTTCTCATCAAACAACTCCCAAGTAAAGTCTGACGAGCGACTCTCCAATCGCGCCTCTAAAGGGGCGAACCTTGGATAGTCCGACGTACACACGTGAGGAGGTGTACTGCTAGTGTACACGTCACTAGCGTACAAGGTTCTCTTGGAACAAGACTAAAGAACACCAGGACAGTTGCTGTTGCTCTAAGTGCAGACAGTCGGCTTGGACTGTAGCTGGAGGAGCATACACTTACGACCTGTCTGCGTAAGTACAGGTGCTGTGACGCATGGTGTTTAGTGGTATTGTGTTCATGTGTGGTTGCTGCAGTGTAAGTGAACCATCTTAGTGTACAATCCAGCCTCCCAAACAGCCAAGGGACGGAGTCTGGATTGAGTCTGGGAAGGTACTTGCTTGTAGCCGTTAATTGTCTTATCCGTGGAGAGTTAGCTCATTGACAGACCTTTCGTGTAACGGAACTGGTGTAAAAAGATGCTGGCCACTAAAGATGCTAGTCTGGTGTATAAACTTGTTTATACAGTTGCTGTTGCTCAAGTGCAGACAGTCGGCTTGGACTGTAGCTGGAGGAGCATACACT
>KV908388.1:240000-242500 GCA_002005505.1 Botryococcus braunii
CTACGGAAATGATGCACTGTGGCTCATGTTTTCTTCATTGCGTCTCTATAAAGGACCCTAGATCATTAAGAGGCCTCTGACAAGTAATTAAAGAAACTAGTAATCAACCATGCCCTTTTTTAATTTGTTCTCCCCCACCCACTAGAAAGTCTAGACTGATAAATTATCAGGATCCCTTATTAACATTGGTCTTGATCCTGTTAGTCTCATCTATCTCAGCGCATGGTATGAATCCATCAATGTGCACACGTGGCCACAAATGTGCCCAACCCTGACCATCATGCGAAGCAGCATCTCAGCGCCCCTGGGCCCGCTTGTCAGAAGTGGTTCTCCAATTTTTCCTCGACGGGTCACTAATTAGCTTATAATCTCACAGTGTCTCTCTTGATACATGGTTTTATACCATCATGCATAATACATCGTATGGTACCAGAGGTATATCATTGCATGCATTACTAGGCTTGAATGATAATGAAGTTAGCTTCCTGCCACAGCAATATGTAACCTTACATGCCTCCCTCCGCAAGGACCTCCACCGTATATTCTTATACTCGCTTTTCTGCAGGACCTCCACCGGCGGACAATATTGATACATAAATGATATGGAAAAAAGCGGCAGATGCAGAGGTTTACACATGCAGCCTGATCAGATGCTTGGCCAAAAACATGATGTCGCGTCCCCTATCCAGTTGGGCCTTTCTGAAGAAAGCTTTCCAGGCTTTAAAATCCAGAGAGCAGTAGTCTCGATTCCAGCCAACCAACCAACTGCCAGCTGGCTGCAGCCGAAAGTTTTCGGCTCGCTGTCTGAGTCGTCTCAAGGGAATACAACCTTTAGCAGGTGAGGCGTCGACGGCTGTATCCCCGTACCAAGAACCGAGCAGGTCTCACAAAGGCCTTGACTTGAGGGCAAGGAACCCCTTGCAGGGGAATCTCCGATCCATGAACGACAAAGATGCAATCGGGGCATGGAACAAAGTCCACCCCTCCTCCTCCTCCTCCGCTTTCTTCAGTCGCTGGGGTCTTCCTTCTTGCTTCTTCAATTCAAAGTCTTCTTGCCAAAAGTTGTTCTAAACCGTTTGCAGCGTACTCCTTGTTGTGTAAACTGATAAGTACGTATAGTTGTTACGTGATGGCAGACGTACCTAGATACAAGATCGAATATCCAAGGGCTCTATCAGTTTACCAAGTGGTTTTAGGAAACATTGTATAACTTGAACTTCTCCACGTGTGGAGTACAAGGCAGGAGATGCGCCTGATTGCGTATCTAGGATAATGTATGGTGATCAGTCAGGTTGATCATATAGTGATCTTCATGCAGTACAGGTCTTGTACAAGTGACGGTGTAGTCACAAGTTACAGATTCCATTGAGTGTGTACACGTGTATGTGTTAAGGACCCCTGGTGTAGTTACAGAGCTACACGTTGGCATAGGGCCAAGTCAGGGTTGTTTATGTGGCCATGCAGTACGGTACCGGTACCGCATCTCGAAGAGAAGTGTACCGTTACCGTCGGTTACGATCAGGAAGCATAGAAAACGCCAGATCGCAAACGAGCTTGGCAGTCGAAGGGATGTGGAATGCATCTTTGATCGAGCTCCAAGCTGTTAAATGTTTACTCTGTATTGTTTGGCTACTTGATAAACTGGTATCTTGCTCTTAACAATACAGGTGAATTGCGATCGGTAGCAGTGGTAACGGTCGCAGCCGGGTGACTGCCATCGCAAGGTTTAAGCACATGCATGCTGATATTATTGATGATAATGAAGCATTACATGTGTGTGTGGTGCAGGAGTTGCATTGCTTGTTGTTACTGTTGGAAGAACAAAGCAAAGCTACTTGTGTGTTGAGAGTTACACACTGGCTAGTAGCGGTGGGTACAAACACGGATAACAAGCAAGCTTCTACTGATTGAATAACTGTTTCGTTGAGAAATCTAAAGAACCACATGTTGTGCAGTACGGTTGGGAGTAGCAGCTAAACTCCTAGGACTGCTGAGGGCTGAGGGTGCCCTGATAAGAGAGCAGTCGGTACGTGCACACATGTGGATCGTTCGTGTGTTGGTTTGCTGTGGTTTAAATATATTTAAAGAACGCTGATGAACACACCAGTAAGTCGTAACGCACGGGATGCAGGCAGGTCTAGATGGAAGTGCGAGCACTGATCTAGATAGACATTGACTTTGAGAGGTGGTGTTCACAGGTAATATATACAAACCATTGTAACAGTCGAAGGGATGTGGAATGCATCTTTGATCGAGCTCCAAGCTGTTAAATGTTTACTCTGTATTGTTTGCCTACTTGATAAACTGCTATCTTGCTCTTAACAATACAGGAGTTGCATTGCTTGTTGTTACTGTTGGAAGAACAGTGAAGCTACTTGTGTGTTGAGAGTTACACACTGGCTAGTAGCGTACGGTTGGGAGTAGCCGCTAAACGTCCTAGGACTGCTGAGGGCTAAGGGTGCCCTGATAAGAGAGCAGTCGGCAGGTCTAGATGGAAGTG
>KV908388.1:252500-262500 GCA_002005505.1 Botryococcus braunii
CTGAATACAAAATCTTCTCCATTATAGATGCTGGGGATGTCAGATGCCGGAACCATCCTAGGAATTCTTAATTCATCGGCGGCGTCACGAAAGTACTTGTTTTCTTCGTGCACAATCGAAGCGCCCAGTTCGATGACCTTGCCCTCTGACGAAAAAATTTGCGTACGTCCGCCCACTTCTCCTTTCTCAAACCTACAAAACAAGCTGATGTTTTATTGTGTTGCTAAATGCGGGCTGCCTTCTGTGACCATAAGAGCTGTGTGGGCAAGGGTGGAGTGTCCTCCACATCAGACGTACACATCCAACACTGCAGTTGGTCCCAGAAGTTGACGAATAAAGTAGGCATTAAATGATCCTCCAACTCCAGCACCAATGATTGCGATCCTCGGCTGGGACGAAGCATGGCGACTCATGCTGATCCAGACACAAAGGATTGTCCACGCACCCCAGCATTTCAAACTATACAGACGTACTGGCATGCCTAGACCTATCTGATTAGTGGTAAAAATCTAACCATGATAACCAATGCTGTAAACGCTGTAATCCCGCTCTCTTTTTCGGACTACAACGTCCCTGGAAGTCTTTCCGACCCATCCAAAACGGCGGCTCCTAAAATATGACACATCGAGAACAGTCCTGTGCCACATGACAGGAAGCGCTCTGCATGCACTATGCTAATGCAAACATATTTCTCTTATCCTTCTAAACATATGATTGAACCCTGACTAGTACGCATCAAGAACACGACGTGCCGGCACGTGCCAGCACGTGCCCTTGCCTTAGTGAAGCTGGGAAGCTGGGAATTCCCCGTATTGCCCCCGTGAAGTTCGTGACTTTAGTGACGCAAGCTACAGGTATTCCCCCCGGAAATTTCTGCTCGGGGTCCCCACATTTCCAAGCGGCGCGCAGGGCGCACCTTCAGTGGCCCGCACTAGGCTGCAGAGTGCGCTAAACGACCGTGTACATTCGGCATCTCGCTGCACCGGGTTTGAACAGAGCTGCCAGCAAACAGGTTAGCCTGGCTAAGTACAAACATGCCAGGAGGAGTGTCCCATACTAGCCTCTATTAGTCTGTTCATAGTAAACCATCTGCACTTTGGTGTCGGCATATTGTTCGCAACTGGGCTTGGCCCCGAAGGGGTGTTTCGGTGACGTAGTAAGCACCGTCTGCCTGCCACGGCTGCCTCAGCATGGGCAGTACTCACGAAGAAGTGGAGAAAACAATATACAGAAAATTTGAGCTGCAGACCAAGCTCGGGAAGGGGGTGAGCTTGTTTTGCATCTTGTTGTCCAGGCCTACAAGTCCAAGTCCCAGGACCTGACAACTGGAGTTAACTTTGGACACAGGCTTATGGAGTGGTTTGGAGAGCTATAGATAAGAAAACAAAAGAAGTTGTTGCCTTGAAGAAGATATTTGATGCCTTTCAGAACGCCACTGATGCTCAGGTGAGGCTTCTCCATCCCAGGTTTGTGGCGTTGGAGAATGCAGCTTCGCCAGCCATCAGGAATTTGTATGGTTTGATTACTTACTGTTTCATCTTTTTTGCTGGTTTTATTTTGAGGAAGCACTCAAGCTTTTTGATGTATGGCAGCTTAAAAAGTCTCGGCTGGGTTTGCAGAGGACATTCAGGGAGATTATGTTTTTACAAGAGCTTACCAACCATGAAAATATAATCAGGTGGGATTTGGAGGGACGTCTGGTTTGGAGGACAACGGGTTAGTCTGCAGTATGGAGTGTTCTCTACTGGTCATTAAGTTTTGTGGTGTTTGCAGGCTACTTAATGTAATACGGGCTGAAAATGACAGGGATATTTACCTTGTCTTTGAGTACATGGAGACAGATTTACATGCGGTCATTCGTGCAAATATTTTGGAAGAAATTCACAAGCAGTACATCATGTACCAACTTTTTCGTGCACTGAAGTACATGCATTCAGCAGAGCTTCTGCACCGCGACATCAAGGTCAGTGTAATGAACGAGATTTTATTTTGTATCCTGATGCTTGTATAGATTTATGGCTTTGCTGTACAACCTCTGCAGGAGGTAAACAGATTTCGGTGATAGCGACAAAAGGGTCGGACTGCCTACTGACCTGGTGTGGGGGCCCTGCAGCCAAGCAACGTTCTGCTAAACAGCGAATGTGTTGTGAAGTTGGCGGATTTTGGGCTGGCTCGATCTGTCGCGCAGCTGGAGCAGTTTGATAGCAACAGTCCTGTTTTGACCGATTATGTTGCAACACGATGGTACAGGGCACCAGAGATACTGTTTGGCTCCAATAGGTATACCTATGGAGTGGACATGTGGTCAGCTGGTAAGTTTCTCATTAGTGTTTGGATTTGGATGCATTACGTCCTTTAGAGGATCGGAGGACTCAACCTTGAACCATTGCAGGGTGCATTCTCGGTGAGCTGCTGGGCGGAAAGCCAATATTTCCGGGCTCGTCTACACTTAACCAGTTGCAGCGCATCATGGAGGTCACAGGTAAAGCTTTTCCATGCGTATTTCTGCAAGAAGAGTAGGGCAGTCCAGTTCAGTGCTTGTTGGAAAACCAGATGGGGCTGCATTCTCTGGCCAGACCTAAATGGCAATGGAAGCGATGAGCACCCACCATTATAATACATGGCAGTTACAAGCAATGAAAAAAATCTGGAGATATGCAGATTCTGCTAAACATCATTGTGGTACAGGGCGACCAGGCAAAGATGATTTGGAAGTAATCCAGTCTCCTTATGCTGCAACCATGCTCGAAAGCATGGGCGGCAATGACAGGAAGGAGATGTTTCAGTTGTTTCCTAATGCGTCAGAAGAAGCAACTGACCTGCTTGAGAAGCTGCTAAGGTTTAATCCTGCAAAGCGGCTCAGTGCTGCTGAGGCTTTGCAGCATCCATATGTGTCCCAGTTTCATAACCCCGAAGATGAACCAGACTGTGATCATGTGGTTACTATTCCCATCGATGACAACACCAAGGTGTGCCCACGCTGTGTACACTGCTTGAGGGCCAAGAAGAGGGGAAGGGCCAAGACGGGTTTCCAACTGTATGAAGGTAAAATGGGAGGAGAGGAGCCTTTTTGAATGGGGTGATTCGACAGGAATGGACTTTAGGGATAGCAAAGGGAGTGGCTGGGTCTTTGCAATATAAGAATGTGGGTGCACCCAAGTGCGCGCGCGCGCAAACTTGTGGCTGGGTCATTGCACTTGCGTGCACGCGCGCGCGCGCGCGCGCGTGCCCCACGCTTGGTTCTCAAATGCATCCTAATGGAAGGTCACGAAGAATGACTTTCCATCGGTGGAGGTGAGATGAGGTTTTCCAGGTGGGTGTGTGTGTGTGTGTGTGTGTGTGTGTGTGTGTGTGTGTGTGTGGGTCGGTGGGTGGGTGGTGGTGGGGGGTGGGGTTGGACTTTTTGTTAGCCGACCATGCCGAGGGTTTGGGAGATGGCACCTTTTATATGAAGATGTAAGGTCCAACCGCCATTATGCAGATTAGCTTTTTTTTTTTTTTTTTTTTTTTTTTTTTTTGCAGCATGGTAGCTATGAATCTCCGTGTGGAAAGGTTTTCTTCTGCCTGTCGCAGAAGGGGTTCAATGTCGACTGTGGGGGGTGCAGTACACCATCAATGAGTACCGAGAAAAACTATATCACGAGATCATGAAGCGAAAAAAGGAGCTGAGAAGAAAAATGGAGCAGAGTCTCGGCTTGAGAGGTTCTCGGAACCGTCGGGCTGTGACTGACAGCCAGTCTGCGGGGTATTATTGACGTGGGTAATTGCTGGTTGCACATGCTAGTTGTCTCGTGATCCATTCGTCCAGCCGTTATACATGAGCACTAAGGGGTCTTTTGCGGATGCCCATGATGGTGGCCTGATGTGTGACATGCAGTTGTTACGCCCCCTTGCCTTGTCCTCTTGGCGGCCTCTAGTGGGATGAAGTCAACTGAAACAGACAGTTTTCAGGGCAAGAGGGCCCACACCCATGCCTGTTGCCAGGACCTCCGAATAAGTGGTTGTGCTGCGTTGTGGTTTGTACAAAATTGTGTTTCTTTGTTTTCTGTACTAATTTTTTTATTAGAAGTATCCACTCTGTTTTATCTTCATGACAAAAGCATGGTTTTCCATTTAAAGTACAAGAACCTCAATGCTGCTTTGGTCGATATTTGAGGCTCATTGGCTTGAAAACAGCGCCCTGTCTTGTTGGCCTTTCAAGGAGGCTCTTTTTAACAGCGGGGTTGCCCTGGTGCTTGTTCAACTTTTGCATAGTGGAAGCTTGACATACTGGGGTTTCACACTACAGAGGTAAGCGTGTATTGCGCGAGGCAGCACAGTTTTGGGTGGCGAAATGAGCTTGATATATTAATCAAATTGCTAATGAAACCAAGGGTGTTTGAAGGAAGGGCCTGCTTGCAATTAGGTAAAGAGGGCATTCAGTTCACCAATTTTTGTAATGTGAACGCAATTCAAAATACAAGCAGCGTGCAGAAAAATTTAGCTCAGAGCCTGTAACCGGTGTACGATTGTGCTCAGATTACTATCAAAGATTTTATAAAAACTGGCCTTGGTAGTCCTAAGTCCTATAACTGTCTCTGTAATTGGCATAACCAAAAAGAAGGGGCATGTGGACATAACATTGCCCTCTGCATGTATGCTCTTGCAGCATTAATCAATGAAGGCGCAACTTTTTGTGTTTTTTCTCTGCTACCATCTCCGATTTACGTTTCAGCAGCTGGTATGCTTGATGTACATGGCAAGGCCTCACAGGACCCACATCCTCCTCTTCTCCTGCAATTCCCCGAGCTGCACGGACGAAGAGATTACACTAAGGATTTGAGCGACAGATGGCTTCAGAGTAACACGCATGACAGTTCTGAGCTTCCCAATTGAATAATTGCCAGAAGTCCAGGGCTTGTAGATACCGTTTGGTACATGTTTAAGCACCCAAACATTTTTAATCCTCTGCATTGTTAATCCTCTGCACGATAACATTATTGTACATATTAAAGGCCTCATACAGAACCCCTCCCAGTTGCCAGGGTTATTGTAATAAGCTTGTACTTGCCTGTCTCAATGAGGTCCCCAACAAACATTTTGGCCACCCCACAAACAACAATGACGGAGTTGGGATTTGGCGGTTGATGGGTTGTATTCTGCATCAGCTGCAAAGCGCGCAGTCCCCACCACACACCTTCAAAAAAATTGTAGGAACTGCACTAAAAGCTCAAGTGCGGTTGCAAATTGCGAACTGATTACTAACTTATCAGGACAATTCTAAGCCATGTCATGCCAAAAGATCTACCTTAGCAACTGTCTTGCGATCCAACCTCGATCTTCGAAACGCTTCAAATTGTCGAAGTTGTGGCTCCGTGAGCAACCCCAGCTTGACCCTGTCCAATTAGGAGGTCCCACAGCGAGCTTCTGAGGGTGAGGCTTGCTGTGCTTCTTAGATGAACCAACGAGACCGGATTGTCCTTTGAAAGTTGTACTTTCTTCGGGCTTAAAGGAACTTCCAATGCAGGGTGCCACAATGGAAACAACCAGCAAGGAATTCAGGCTTACGCATTCCGCCGATTTTGTTCTGCTTTTGCAAGTGCTTCTGCATCTTTTTCATTGCGACCCAATCCCAAAACCAACGCCAGGTCTTCAGTTTCAGTCTGTCCACCCAAGTCCTTTGCTGGTTCGACTGCTTTGATGCTCTGTGTCTCGTGTTGCTCGTCCATGGTCCTTTCAGGTTCTGCAATGACACACGAAAACAAGTTTCATGCTTTCTTTTCGCAATGCAGACCAGGGACGAGGGACACTCTGCGCCAACACCGGGACTGGCTTAAGGATCAGAGCAGTGACATCGCGTCGTAGTTTTCCAGTTGTCTCACCATTGACTTCCTGTCCAGACGATTCAGCAAGTTCTTTTTCTAAATCGGCTTCGAGTTCGTGTGCAAGGTTATCGGATGTTATCTCGCTGCCCATGAGCCCATCATCCTCCTGCCCCATGCTCTCCAAGTATCTACTACAAATGTGTCTTGTAATACCCTTTGTGCGTCACGTCTTGTTCATAGACAAGCCGACGACCTAACTTCGTGGTTAGGATCGTGGTTACCATAAATACCAGCAAAACTCATCTTACAGGATTCAAGACATGTAGGGGGAATGAACATTTAAACACATTCAATTGTACAAGGTATAGACGGCAATAACTTGTGTAGAAGGAAGGCAAGTGGACATGAACATGTGCCGTACGCCAGGCTGGCGTGGGCCTGTACCGTCAATGAGGCGTGTTGGGATTTGGTTCCCAACAGCTCACATGCTCCTAGCCGGGCGGCCGAGTTGAAAATGCGTTTTGGGTACGTTTAGCGGTATTGGTGTGTTCAGAGGACTTTTAGTTCTGTAAGTGTTTTTCTCTTCCTGGAATGGGTGTACGCAAAATAAGACGCAAGGTGAGATCTTTCACAGCGTCGGGGCACAGTCCACTGTAGATCAGGTATGGAGATTTCTGTTCAGGACAATGGCCAAATGGCTCTGGACCACACAAGAAAGCGGAGGCGAGAAAGGACGCGGTGGGGCCCTGACGATGGGGAGGAAGGTTCTGAGTTAGCGGTTGACACCGTGGTGTCTCCAACCTCACTGCCATCACGTGAGGCTGAGCATGAAGCCGTCCAACCGCAGGCAGCGGAAGCAGGTCATGGAGCACCGAAAAGACGACCCAAGCGGAGGAGATGGGGATCTGACGACGAGGAGGAGGGCAGCGGCGCCCAGCTGCTTTCTGTTAAGCAGACGGTGCCTGTCACTGCTAATGCGTCCCTTACCGCTGAAGTGGAAGTTTCGCAATCTATGGCAGTGGTGTGTGCACCCGCCCAGCTGCAAGGGCATTTATCTCTTTTGCTTTGTTATTCAAACTAATATGGGTACCTTATGGGTTCCTGTTGGCATCTTGTAGTTTGCAAAGAGCCATTGTGTTCATCCCTGTCAGTGGTATGGATTTCATGTGTTTAACAGCCACACACTACTTTTGAGGAATGAGTACACATGGTGTCAGTAGTACGTGCACTAGTGTATTGCAAGCCTTGGTCCGGTTCCTCTTTCCAGAAATGTGGCTTCTTGCCGTCTGGGAATCATTAACATGCATATACGATAATGTGAGGGGCTTGCATGATTGCTGCCCACTTGAAAAGTATGCCTAGCAAGCTTACCACAGTGGGGCTGCTGTGACGGCTGTGTTCCAAGCCTGCACCGCTGCCATTCAGAGACCATGCATGAGGGAAGAGTTTGCTTGTGCTTCCAAGGGTTGTCAGTTTGAAGCATCTACGTGTCTGTTGCGTGTGATGTTGTGGGGCAGTCACCTCATATCCCATGTGTTACAACGTGACCAAAATTATCATGACTCTGTGCATGTCACTTTTCCCCTTGGGATTTAATGCTGAAGGCGGACTTTTGCAGGCACCGGGTCAAGATGGAGGCACAGGCTCTGCATTGGCCGAGGAGGCGTACGAGGCAGAAAAGCCTGTACCTCCACCGGAAGAGCCGCCACAGACAGCTCCTCCTCCAAAACACACTCTCCAAGTGCCCATCCCCCTGAAGAGGTTCCCGGGGATAAACTTCTTCGAGCTAATCATTGGCCCAAGAGGCAGCACACAGAAGCGCATAGAGGAGGAGAAGGGCGTCAAAATCAGTATATGCGGCAGCAGTGGCGGACCTGCAGCGGTTTCAGGCGCCACTGAAAGCTTCTCATCATATGTTGAAATATCAGGAGACTCTGAAGCTGCAACACATGAGGTAGGGAGACGCCTCTCGCCTCCCCGCAGCATGTGTGACAGGCACGCTGGCTTTGTGGACGATGTGGATAACTCGATGGACATGCTGGTGCAATCTATACAGTAGGACTCTGTGTAAAGGGGGCAAAGGTAGAGGAAGGGTGCAGAAGGGGTTGAAGAGAATGCATGCCTGCATGGTCGAGGTGGGCGCGGGAGAGATTAGGAGTCAAACAGGATGGTAATTTGGAGAAGGGTAATGACAGAGTGGGTAATGAGGGAGGAGGGGAGGGGATAGGAGGACCCGAGGGGGGGCGGAGAGGAGAGAGAGGGTGGGTGGAGGGGATAGGCGGAAGAGAGTGGCAGCAAGCACAGGCATGACATCCAATGCGTCTGCCGTTGCCTAGGAAGATTTTGGGCAATTGGCTAAGACCCGCCATGACCCCCCTTCCCATCCCCACCCTCGGAAACGCACACACACACACACACACACACACACACACACACACACACACACACACACACACACACACCGCCATCCTCACACGCAGGCACGCACACGGCTGTTTGGAAACCTTAGGCTTATCTAACACAGAATTTGTAGGACCATGAGAGGTCTCTGGCCATCCTGCTGCTTAGATCCAAGTTTGTACAATCATGCAGGCTCGTGAGGTGGTAGCCGGGCTATTCTTCCGCGCAATCCAGGCGATCAAAGTCCAGCCTCGACAGCAACCAGCAGAGGTTAATGGTGGGGTTGCCCTCTCGCCTTGCAAACAGATCTACACGAAGTGTGCATCCATCAGGGCTGTCAGTGGCGTAAAGCATTTCAGTAGCTGATCAACTGACAAATTTTGGGTTTTGAATGGCAAATTTTGGGTTTGACGGCACCCTAAACGTTCAGAGGGAACGTTCAAATTTTGGGTTTGACGGCACCCTAAACGTTCAGAGGGAACGTTCAAAGGCTCTCAAGGGGGTACCCAGGACTCTCTCTTGTAATCTGAAGTCTTGAGACCTCTAGTTGAATTGCTCTTTTCTTCAAGCATTCAAGGCCTTTTGACACCCCTCATACTGTGAGACATTAGAACCCTGTTCGCAGGCGCAGGTATGGACATCTGAGTATCCATTTACAATTGTTTGGCGGGGGGTGGGGGTTGGGGGGGGGAGGGGTTCAGCTCCTCGTTTTATTGGAAATCCCCGATTGGCCTTGCATTGTGGGTGATGCGACACTTTTGATGGATGATGCCTCCCAGCACAAGCATCATCCCGAGCATCCATACCTGCTGCCCGGCATATGTTTTTGCTTTGGGATGGCATTCGCGAATGCATGTGTCCTGGGTGGACACGCCAGCTCACCAGCAGACATACGGAAGAGAGCAGGACCATGGTTGGAAAAGCATAGAGGTGAGGAGCAGTGTCGCAGAATGGCGGGCAGATGGAGGAGCAGGACCATGGTTGGAGAGCATATGGGTGAGGAGCAGTGGCGCATAATGGCGGGCAGGCGGGTAGAGCAGGACCATGGTTGGAAAGCATATGGGTGAGGAGCAGCGACACAGAATGGTGGATGGGGACTTCCTGAGCCCCCCGCTCGGCTACAGGACAAACTTAATTGGATTGCAGCATGCTGAGCTGATTCTGCACTGCTTGCGATTATGCATACGGTGAAGGAATTGTGCATGAGCGAGGCGGACCGCTTTCACTGCTGCAGGGTGGGAGCCTAGAAAGCAGGAGGAAGCCCCTGTGGATGAGGCTGAAGAGGCCAAAGCGCGGGAGGACTACCAGCCCCCACCTGAAGTGGCTGAGGAAGTGGCAGCCCTGTACTCCGAAGAGGCTCAGGCCCTTGCTGCAGCTGCTGCACAGGCCCCTGTACCGCCTGAGAATGAGTATGCATACGAGCCGTCGTTCGACGATATCCAGCGGGCGCATCCCTTCCCTGGCAGGTCAGCCCTCGTTTGGGTTTTGCGCGTTTTGAGGATCAGTTTTGTGTGCGTTTTGGCGACCAGCGGAGAAGCAGTGGGTGAAAAATACTGCCGCTGTTGTCAGTTGCAGAGGTAGTGTGGTTGTGGTGGTGGTGGGGGTGCTGTGACAGGCCCTCATCTGTGGCTATTTCAACCCCCCACCCCTTTTTGGAGTGGATGTCCGGCCCACTCTCCCTCCCTCACTACTCACTCTGGTGTGTGTGTGTGTGTGTGTGTGTGTGTGTGTGTGTGTGTGTGTGTGGTGTGTGTGTGTGCACGCGTGCGCGCGCGTGCGTGCGTGTGTCTCTGTGT
>KV908388.1:270000-290000 GCA_002005505.1 Botryococcus braunii
GGTCGTGTGTGTGTGTGTGTGGGTGGGCAGGTTCCAAAGTCACTGAAAGAGCGCCAACTGGCGCGAAAGGCAGCCAAGATGGAGGACCGCGAGCGGAAGAGGAGGGCGGAACAGCAGGCTGCTGCAGAGGCTTCTGCTGCTGCTGCAGCTGAGGCTGCTCGTGCACGCGCACGGGAGCGGGCCAGGGAAGTTTCGCCTCTTGCCGGTAAGCATACTGACAGGGTGCAGTCGCAGGTCGGGGGGGCGACGGGGGACGCTGGGGGGGGGGAGAGGCAGGGTAGGGAGGGATGGACAGAGAGTAAAGGGGGGGGGTAGGAGGACGGGAGAGGGGGGGGAGGGGAGATAGACAGAGAGACAATCATGCAGGGGTGTGTGTTGGATGGAAGGGAGAGGGGGGAGGGGGGGAGAGAGAGAGAGGGAGAGGGAGGGAAAGCCGGGGGGGGGGAGAGAGGGAGAGAGAGAGAGAGAGAGAGAGAGAGAGAGAGAGAGAGAGAGAGAGAGAGAGAGAGAGAGAGAGAGAGAGAGAGAGAGAGGGGGGGGGGGAGAAAGAAGGGTGGGGAGTTCGGGCATTTGGGATGGAGTGGGGAGGAGGGTGGTGAGAATGGGGCGGGCGCGATCAGAGAGTAGAGGGAGGACAGAGTGATTGAAGATGAGCAACGGCAGAAAGGATGCCAGCACAGGCATGCACGTCCCGTGAGGTCTACAGGTCTATTTTGCTTGCACAGAGGAAGTTACTGTCAGAGGTTAGATTTCTTCCAGTAGCAAAGAGGGGATCAAAGAGGGGGGGGGGGATCACTATTGCAAAATCTCTGCGAGGTTCATCTGGACAATGACGCACAACCTTCTCAACAGATGTGCTGGAATGTCTTGATGTACTGGAGAGTTTCTGCAAGCACATCCGCTGATGTTGACAAAGAAGTCAGAAAATGGTTCCCAAAACAAGCGTTTGATTTTCCCTCTGTGCAAACCGCACGAATTTGCACAGGAGATTTGCATACGAATCACCTCACATTTGCATAGCATAAGGAAGGGGGACAGCCCTACTTCCATCTGTGGTGTCAGGACACTGGGAGCTTGAACAAGCCCGAAGAATGTTGAAGGGTGCGTACCCGAAAAAAGATGCTGCATCTCAGCTGGGCCTGTGGGTGGGCTGGACAGGGATTCGAAACTCCTCCCCAGTGCAGCGGCGCCCCATCAGGCGTGGCAGGAGATCAACCACGCGCACCATTTCTCGGTCTGCAACCCCCAGTGCGTCCCGCAGCAGATCTGGCACAAGGTCCGGGTCCCTCAGCAGGTCTCCGTACCGGCCACCTGGTCGCTCTCTGTCGCCCCTGCCTGGCCGGGCGCTGGAGCGGTCCCCCAGCCGGTCCCCGAGGAGGAGTCCCTACAAAAGACCTTCGCCCGCAGGGCGCCGCCACCGGAGCCCGGTTCCAACCCGAGGGAGGGGCCGGGGCCGGGCCTGGAGACCGCGCTCCCCTGCGGGCTCCAGATCCCCACCCCCGTGGAGGCCTCGGTCCCCACCGGCCTCCCCACCACCCCCAGCCAGGTACTGCCTTCGCCTTCATTGTCGTGGGGTCTCGAGGACGTTTTTGCCCCTCTTCTGAACGCTGTTTGACCCCTCTTGTAATCGCTCTTTGGCCCCTCTGAAACGCTGATATATCTCACTTTTTACCACTTAACAGATCGGTGGACAATACATGCAAACTCCGCCGACGCCGGGTCATGCACACTTTACACTTTTTCTAAATACAGTACAGTACAGTTTTGGTGCGGCACTGTACTTGCATGATTGTGTCACTTGTTGTGGTTCCCCCTTTGCAAGAGCTGCGTTGGGTGCAGTCATGATATTCTGGGATAGGACTCTTGCAGTTGGCCTTCTGTTGCAATGATCTGCACTTGAACAAACCCCAATGGCTGTCTGTGCTACAATGATGCCCCCACCCCACCCCCTTCCCCAACCAAACGCAACCCCCCCATCCGACACACACACACTCACACACACACACACACACACACACACACACACACACACACACACACACACACACACACACACACCCGCGCGCGCGCGCGGGCGCACATTTTTCAGTCTCGGTGGCTGCGTGTGTGTTTTGGGGGGGTGGGGGGGGGGGGGGGAACACGCACACACACACACACACACACACACACACACACACACACACACACACTCACTCACTCACTCACACTCACACAGAGGGGGGCGGGTTAACCCTTGCCTTGACTTGTTAGCCTTGGAAAGGGCAGCAAGTCAAGGGTGAGTGCCAAAAAGCTTGTTGGTGGCGTGAGTAGGAACACGGGATGGAGAGAGCTTCCAGACAAGGCAGGATCTGATGTTTGGGAGGGCCAGGCCCCCCGGAGGGGCCATCCTGAGTCCCTTGGGAGGGGCCGGGGGGCTCTGGCATCTCTGGGTGCCGGCCGATTTGGGCAAAGCATACGGGACAGCTGGCAGCAGCCGCAGCCCTCCCGGGTCCCCACGCAGGCCTTTCGGCGGTCCCCTGACTTGGAAGAGACCCGCCCCGCAGACCATGGCCAGCCCCGCGGGACGCCGCAACGTGTCGAGGGCCGGCCCCTCGCTGCTCAGGTAGGAGAATTGATGCAGCACCTGTCTGGATGACTCGGTGATGTTGCCTTTTTAGGAGGCCTTTTAAGGCCTGTTTTGGATGGGTGAGGAGGAAGGAGCTAGGGTCGAGTTTGTGTGGGAAAGGGAACCACAAAGCGCAACAGAGTGCAACAGCACATCCACATTTGACAGGCTGGGGGTGATGAGAATTGCTTTAAAAACAGGCACCCAGAACTTAGCAGCCGCTCAGGCTCTTGGGGTGATCTGGTGGCAAGATTTCTAAGGTAAAAGTGAATATATCGGGTTTGGGCCCTAAAAGTACACTTCCAAGTCACATGTCAAAGATTTGGGTCCTAAAGAGTACGCTTGTAAGTAAAACATCGAAGATTTGGGGTCTAAGAGTATATGCTTACAAGGAAAATGTCAATGAGCCACGGGACAATGATGATGGGTGTACTGATACCTGGAACGGGCTCGTGTGTTTTTCTCCCCTCTTTCGGCGAGGGAAGCAGGGAGGGTCTCACGCAGTCACACAAGCAAGCTACACACATACACACACACACACACACACACACACCCACACACACACACACACACACACACACACACACACACAAGCACACGCAAGCTTCAGATCTACCGTGTTGTGCACTATTTATACACTCTCCGCTGGATGAGAACAAGTTTTGCTGCAGGGGACAGGGAGGTCGCTCCCTCTCCACTTGGGCAGGCACAATCTTGAAGAAAATGAGAAAAAGACACACATTGCAAGGAACATAAGAAAAAGGCAAGAAAAACTTTTTGGGACTCCTCTTGCGAGTGGTGTAGTTCAGGCCGAGAGGGTTCGGTCTTTTGGGAGACAAGATAGAGAGCAGGTAATGACGCTTGTTTCGGCTTTGGTTTGGTAAAGGAGGCAGAGGAGGGCGAGACGGTGCCCCCGGGTTCCGAGGCTGTTGAGTTTGCCCCGCCGAAGAAGGTTGCGGGCCGTGCATCAAGGAAGAGTACCCGCTGGGGAGAAGAAGAGGATGTTCTGCCTCCAGAAGAACCTGCTGCACCCCCTCCAAAGGAGCCTTCGCCCGAGGTGCGTACAGCCTTTCTAATCAAACACTTTCAAATCATTTGAGTAGATTTTTTAAAGAAAATTGTGACAGCCCTGTCAGACCCACTTTCAGTTGGGGGTTGGACGGACGTACAACAACACAGTACCATCTCCACGTGTTGGAGGATGATGTGGATTGTAGCCCAGGTTTTCTCCGCCCCCACCCCGTGTTTGTTTGTTTGTTCGGGGGGGGGGGGGGGGAGAGAGGCATTGGAGTTGGGGAAAGGTCGTGGGTACTCTTACAGCTCGATGTGCAAGATACTTTGCCACGCCTGTGACGGTTCTTATTATATGCACTCGGCCCGGGAAAGGAAAGTTTCTGAAGGTCATGTGGGCGTTCGGGTCGTGCAGCCTTCTGAAGAAGGAGAGATTGCAGGAGATGTTGCCGATGTGTCAGGGCCACCAGCTCTGAAGCCGCCGTCCCCAGTTGCTCCCAGGGAGAGCGGTACCCCGCGGGGTACCCCTCGGGACACCCCACGGGATAGTTTGCGGCACGCACGAGACACGCCGTCCTCAGCAGGGATGCGTGAGGGGCCTCCCAGCTACAGGGACAGCCCTCGGGGTTACTCCCGGGACGGGCACCCGGGCTCCCGGGAGGGTCCCGCGTCGCGGTATCCAGAATCCCCTCGGGGGTACCGGGGCGAATCTGGGCAGTACATGCGGCGCCCATCTGACAGTGGTTATGAGTCACATGGGCCTGGTGGTCGCGGTGGGTTCCCCGGGCGGGCCCGGGGCGGTGGGCGGGGGCCTGGGTGGCGCCCCAGAGAGGATGAGCGGTACGCTGAGGAAGGTTACTACAGCAGAGAGGATGCTTACCGGGGAGGGGGGCGGTACGAGTCGTATGAGGACGAGGGCGGCTATGGGGATTATCAGGGGTATGGCGAGGGGTATGTGGACCCCACCATGGGCTACAATGTCATCATTGCGCCTCTTGCTGGAGCAGTGCCCTTGGTGCACGCCCCAATTATGGGTCGGGGGTTCTTTGGGGTCCCCGGCCGTGGCCGCATGCCTGTCCCTGCTCGGGGAAGGATGCCAATCCGCGGGAGGGGTTGGTGAGGAACCCCAGTCAGGGGTTGAAAGGCACAACCACCCTCTTCTCTCCAAGTTGGCACTGGGGTTTGCAGACCTCAGGTGGTTTCAATGATGTTGTCTTAGGGGACTGGGAACGGGAAGGAAGGAAGGATGGATGGAAGAAACGTTGACAGGTGGGGCTGGTCTTTAATATCCCACTGTTTTGAAAAGGAAGGAGCACTTGGGTTTTGGGCCGTCGAAAAATTGGGCCGCTCTTTCTGTTCCCGCTTTTGTGAAAAGGGGAATGAAACTTTGGGGTGGTCTTTTTTATCCCAATCTTGTAAAAGGGGAAGAAATTACATTTTGTCCAGCCCATATGGCAGTTAGGGGGGGGGGTGATGGGGGGAGAGAGAAAGGAGGAAGAAGGGGAGGAGAGAAAGAGCACACCTTCTTTTTGAGGAGTGTGTCCATGCCATCTTTTGTTCATCTCTTTTTGAACATGTTTTGAATTGTGGAAACCCAGAGGATGTGATGATAAGCGTGAGGGGGTGGGATGTGACTAACAAGCGTGAGAGGGTGGGATGTGAGGATAAGCAAACGAGGGTGTCCTCAAGTCAGTCAGACTATGCCGTGGGGTTGACTCATTGGCAGCTTGCCACCCGGTTTCCCTTGTGGGGTGGGAAGCTAGGTTTCTATGGTTAAGTTGTGGTCAGGTTTTTTAGTGATGTGAACGGTTGTGATTGACTCTCACAAGTTAAGCAGGCTAATTTCGGGAGCGCTGGTCCCAAGGGAACGCGCTCTCTCTGGCTTGATCCTGGGGTTAATGAGTCATTACTAGTGACTCCAAATGGCGTATCTGCCAGCAATCATGGGTTTGCAAGGACTCGTGTTAAAAGTAGTATTAGGTGTCTGTTTGGGCCTACAGATTTGATTCAATGTGGAAATTTCCAGACGTGCAAGCCATTGCAGCACATGTGTGTGTGTGTGTGTGTGTGTGTGTGTGTGTGTGTGTGTGTGTGTGTGTGTGTGTGTGTGTGTGTGTCATTTTTGTTTTCAAAGCTGTACGAGGCAGATTCACCAGTCCAGCCCAATGTTTCCATGTTGCTTGATCAAGCAACTCAAGCAAAGTGACTGTGCCTACTCTGAAGCATTACGTGACGAGGGGCAGCTAGGTTGTGGTGCTTTGGCAACTCCAGTTCAGCGAAGGTAGGCCTGGTGGTTGACTGTCGAGCTGAAGTGGTAAGTCCTTTTACAGTGTTCTCCACCATGGGTGTCCCTGCTATGTGCACTTTTGGTGATTAGGTTCCATTGAGGGTAAACGCTTTTATTCAGCAGCCCTCAATAGCGAAGGGAGCAGCCGGGGGGTTGGGGGGGGGGATAAGAAAGCCTGAATTTCGTATCACGAACAGCTTTGACTCCTCTGGCCCCATTGGATGAGAGACACGGTCAGGCAGTGAATCAGGACAGTCGAAGGTACCTGGCTCTTGAGAGTGCGCTCGCCATGCGATGCTGGGACATCCCTGGCTTGACAGCGTTGCCAAAACATGACACTGCTTTTTGGTTAACACCACAGTGCTTTTTAGTGTGTCATTGTCTATAAACGCAATCTTTAGTGATGCTAGAGAGTGTGATGCTGCAGAGTTCATAAGGACATTGCAGATCACATTTGTCACAAACTGTTGCTGTATGTCTGCAACTTCTTTTTGGGTTAGTCGGCCAATATCTCCGGAACTTTGTAGCCTGAGACTGATACATTTCACTCTTAGCTTCAAATAGCCTGAAATCTCCTGTAAGGTGCAGAACGCCTAATGGAAGAGAAGTGTGGGTCTTATGGGAAGTGCAGGAGTTTGAAGCTATATCTTGATGAAGTTCCTTACAGAACTGGCTGGCTGATAGCCAGTGGTTCACGTGCCTGATTGAGCTCAAGGTCCAGATGGAAGAGATGCAGCGCATTTGTGAAGAGAAAGGTCAAGCTCATTAATATTTGAGGTTGTGCTTTGTAAGCATTTCTTGCTCAACTTTCCTTTATTGTTGGCTATGGGTGAAAACCAAATCCTTCTGTTCATCGTGATATTTTGTCCTTTTTTCCAATGTTTTCCCCTTTGGGGGGGGGGGGGGGGGCTGGGGTTCGACCTTTAAAACCTCCTGGTTACTGCTAGGATCACTGGTACGGTGCGCTTATCCATAGGTTTCTGTTTCAAGGTACCGCTAATATGTTTGGACACAGGAAGTGTTCGTTCATGGCTTGGTGGGGAGGCTGACAGGCGTTAGACAACAGCAGGTGTAAGGTCTGTCTTGAAAGTGCTCAGATCTTGTCCATACTACATTAATGGTTTATTCACCTCCTGTCTCTGGATCACAAAAGAATTAGAGTGAAGCCTATCCTAACCGCACACCATAAATCCTGCATGCGGGCAGGCCAAAAAAAAAAAATCCTCTAATCGTGAACGCAATTACCACCACGTCCACGGATAGCCAAGTGGCATACTGAACTGCCTACGAGGACCCTAATTCACAGCAAGGAGGGATTACTTTGTTGACACGCCCGTATGGCGAATCTCAAAGCCCGTCATCCAATCCTCCGCAGGTGCTGATGCACGAGTGGGTGATGTCAGAGCTTTTCGTACACAGGCAGCATACACATATCTTCTTGCCTGAGCAATCCATACCCACGCAAGTGCTATCTTGTCAGAAGAGCTTCGAGCTCCACCTCAGGATACAACACTTAGCAGCAAGGGTGAACATACTCGAAAAATTTTGACCTGATAGTATGGTTTTGAAGGCACCCGCATTCCATGCGCATACCGGCATTTACTGCGCGTGTGCGAGCACACACACACACACACACACACACACACACACACACACACACACACACACACACACACACACACACACACACACACACACACACACACACACACACACACACACACACACACGGGCGCATAAGTGGGCGCGGGCGCGGGCGCACACATGCGTGAGTCCGTGCGCTTTTACCACTGATCCGTGCTGCCTCCACTCTCTCAGGTCCGCTGTTATTGCTTAGCATCTCTCACATCGCTCTTTACACCAGGGTGTTTAGGATCTGAGACACCCCGATGAGTTTCTGGCTAAATGAGCCACAAACACGTGCAGTGTGGCCGTGCTTTGGCGGTGGCCTACTCATCTTCACTGCTTGCGTCTTTTTCCCGGCCTACATTGCCCTGATGTACACTTCGAATATGCTCGTGAAAATACTTCCGTCCGCATATGTCGCATGGCCTCTTCCAATCCTCCTCCTCATTCTACTCCTCCCAGGCACAAACGCAACGGTAAGCTCAGAACAACCAATCTTGGGCAGCCCTTTCCATCATCTGTGTCCTCTTACAGAGTTTCTCAAGACAGGTGCAAATCCCCCGAGTGGGGGGGTGGGGGTTGTGGCGCGGAAGAGGAAAGGTACAGGTAAGTTGCCCACCTCTGACGAGCCCCCAGCGCTGTCATTGCCTTCCTTATTATGGCTGGTATCATTGCTACCTGGATTTCTGTCTTGCCGAAGCAGACCCGCCTTCCGCAGGCAGGAACTTATCTGCAAAAAGAAATCGGCGTGTCTGCAAAGTGGTATTAGATGGCATATCTACTTTTTACATTAATAGCATTGCACAATTCCTCCGGTTCACAACTGCGAATAATAACCCGGCTGGCATGGAGGGACCCAACATGCAATAGTTTAGCAGTAAGGATTGACGTTTGCCCCACACACGACGCTGAGAGCAGAAGCAGTACTCCTAACGCACCCCTCAAAACACAAAAACAAAAGAGCAAACAAACACAAACACACACACACACACACACACACACACACACACACACACACACACACACACACACACACACACACACACGCACGCACGCACGCATGCATGCACGCACGCACGCACCTACACTCACACGCACGCACGCACACACACACACACACACACACACACACACACACACACACGCACGTGCGTGCGCACGCACGCACGCACGCACCCACACTCGCACGCACCCACGCACCCACACTCGCACGCACGCACGCACCCACACTCGCACGCACGCACGCACACACACACACACACACACACACACACACACACACACACACACACACACACACACACACACACGTGCACACACATGCACATGCTTGTGTGCTTTAAAAAATCATTTTAGGCCAAGTCACCCTCAAGTGTCCGCCTTTCGACCAGGGTGACAACAAGCACGTTCTTGGAGGCCCTTTCTATTAGCACAAACACGTTTCAAAATGCTGCCCTCCTGGTGATGGCAGGAATCACATAACAAACTCTTTCTGCACAGCAACTCCAAGTGAATAATCAAGCGGGGCACACCTTTTCCTCTTGCAAAGAACTGTTTTGGACAAACCCATCAACTGGCCAACGGCCGACAATACAGCCATCTCGAAAACCCATTATCACTGCACAAGGTTACCAGAGATTTCGTCAATAACAATTACAACCCTAGATCTAACGACCATTCTAAAGCAGGTAATACAAGACAGAGGCAGCGACAAAAACAGCCGTCAGAGGCCAGTTGGACAAAGTTGTAGGAGACTGTCCATGCATGGTTGACAGGACATCCAATCCAACCGCCTCCCCCTTCACAGCCCCATTAAGCCCAGGTGCCCCCCGCTCTCATCCCAGTCCCAAGGAAGACTCACAAAAGAGGCTAGCTACCAGTGTCCTGACATGTACAACTTCCTTGCACAGCAGTCACACTCTGTTTATGCATTAACGACAAACTGATCCCGCCGATAACGCATAACGGCAAACTGTTCTCTCCAACTCTTAGCCACAACACAAGCCTCATTCACCCCACCTTCTCCTTCAGTTTCCGTTGTGTGTGTGTGTGTGTGTGTGTGTGTGTGTGTGTGTGTGTGTAAGTGTGTGTGTGTGTGTGTGTGTGTGTGTGTGTGTGTGTGTGTGTGTGTGTGTGTGTGTGTGTGTGTGTTTTGGTTGTAGCCAATCTCAAACAGTATGCAGACCAAGAGGATTTCAGCGATAGAAGAGGCGTTAAAGTAGGGCCAGCAAAAGGTGGGCATGCCATCAACCCAAGGTATGTCAAAATTCGCCTGCAGACGCGAACCCTTATAATAGTCTGACCTCAGAAACCGCGTGTAAGGGTATTGATGTGCCAGCGCTTCCAAATGTTCATCTACTTCACAACCCACCTGCAACAGCAAATTACTGCAGCCCTGAAACAAATAAAGATATTATGCCATAACTACGTTCGGGCAGTCCTTTTGCAGCAGGTCGTAACATCTTGCAGATCCACAGGTTCCAATACTTACAAAAGGGACCTCGCATCCAAGTACTGACCGCCTCCAAGCTAGTGGTCGGGGATATTTTATCAAACTACTCTGTTAAGGTGGTAAACGGAAGCATCTTCTTCTTAACAATAGCAGCATCGGCAGTTTGTGCAAGGAGTGGTGCAATGTTATGTGCACATTGGCATAATGTGACACTTAAAGGAGGAGCCCACCTCATACCCTGGGATAGCAAGATGACCCACAATACACTCATCACTGTTATTCTGAATACTTTCCTGCAACCCCATCCGCTAAATTGAACACATCATCGCAGGCTGTTAGAGCAGCAGTGAACCAGTTGGTGTGACAAAAGACCGGTCTTTGTAAGACTGCTTGCAAGCGTTTTTAAGCCTTGTGCCAGACTTTGAAATTGTGTTATGTAGGCACATGGGATTGCTTGCTGCATATTGGGCTTGTTAGCAGCTCCTACCATGAGAGTTGTCTCAGAAACAGATGTAAGTGAGCCAAGGCCAAGCTTGCGCCTCTCAGCTTTCTGTCGGGCGTCATTTTGCAGTTGTTGGAGGCGCAACCTTCGGTACTCATCAAGATCTACAGTAACAAACACTGCTTCGGAGACCATCAGCAGTAAACCTCAAGGTGACATGGCTGTTTATACAAAGAAAATTTTAGAGCGGTCTTTTACTAAGCAATAGACTTCTTATTCCGCCAAGTAGTACTCCTGTAGGTTTCATGAGGTGGTCCCATGTTCAGGAGGATGTTTGAAGCTGTTATTCAGGTTAGCATACCTGCGTCATCCGTCTCGCTCAGATCGCTGTCCGATTGGTCATGAATACCAAGTTGCGACTTCTCCCGAGATCGAACTTGCTTGATAACCCCTCTTGCAAGGTTCGTTCTTTGATCGACCCTATCTACCGCGAGGAGTTTGCTTTTGACTCTTTCAACGTATGCTTGTTCCTTCAAATCTCTACGACAGCAATCTTGTAATGTAGGATCTAAAGCTAACTCGGTGAGCTCGTCTGCAATTTCATCATGTGTGTCACAGCACGCCATCACGCGAACCCTGTAAAGCGGGAGACTACAATATACTAATTGCAACTGTACAGTTATTTCATTAAAACGAAATTCTCCTTGTCAATCCCAATCTATGTAACAGAGCACGGGCATGGAGAAGCATTCCAAGAATCCAAGATTCCGACTGAGAAACCAAATTAGTGTGAGTGGACGCTTCCCGTTGCCAGGGCACTGACACACGTGAGCTGTTGCGGTAGAAAAAGGAAGATGGGGGCGAGAGCCCGAAACTCCCACCCCACTACTCCCAGGAGTTTGACCCGGCAGAGTTACTAATAAGGAAAACCCCCCCATCCCAGCAAGAGAATATCACATGGGTTCCATACGGACGTTCAACCCCCCCCCCCCCCCCCCCCCCCCCCTTCCAATTTAGCTGGACACCTAAAAAACTACCCCCTCCCCCCTCCCCCCCCCAACCGCCCACACCCACAGTCCTGTGTAATGAGTTGTGGACATGGTTGGGCGGTGGCATTTCCGTACCTGTAACTGAAAGGTTGGGTGGGACCCCTGCTGGCAGATGTGGCCAGCACCATACCCCAGAAGGTCCGTTTACATGCATACAGTGAGCTGTTGCGGTAAGCCGTACTGGTCGGCGCCATGGCGTCACTCGCTAGACCACCTCGGCGTGACGACTGACACGCTCAGGTGGCGGGCGCGGGTTTGCCGATATTTGCTTCCGACACGGGCTGGACACTCAGCCCTGGTTTTTAGGGGAAACAAATCTTCCTGTGGGGTTATATTGCTTGCAAGCATGGCGACTCGCGTGTATGTTGGCGGGTTAAATGAAAACATAACGGAGAGAGAATTGGAAGAAGAGGTAGTTCATTCAGTCCATAAGCTTGCCTGGTAGTTGTTTACTGATCGGGAGCTTGGTACTGAAATCTTTGTTTTGTCTGCAGTTTGTCCGTTTTGGCACGCTGCGGAGCGTATGGGTTGCACGCAAGCCTCCTGGATTTGGTGGATCCCCCGCTCCCGTCCTTGCCTTTTTTCAAAATCGCGCGATGTTAAAGCTGCTTGGTGTCTTCTGTACTATATCATGCCTTCCGACGCTTAATCCTTGCGAGTGATGTGGGCCACAAAGTCGGTTTTACTTGATGTCTTTGTGTGTGGAACAAAGCCCTGATTCTGACCGTTTGTCCTCACTTCGCAGCATTTGTGGAATTTGATGATCTAAGAGATGCCGAAGATGCAGTTCGCAAGCTGGATGGTAAGGATTTCTTTCTCACGCCTGTGCATGCAAGTCGTTCGCCTCGTGGAGCTGTCCGAGTTCTGTGGTGGGCCTTGCAAGTGATCCAGCCAGGTTTTTACTGCGGCTTCTTGTTGAAATGCAGGAAAAGATGGATGGAGAGTGGAATTTTCACGGAAGGAAACACGGGGTGGCCGTGGTCCACCAGGTGGAGGTGGAGGTTATGGAGGTGGTGGTGGGCCACGGGGGGGATATGGACGTGATGATCGTGGTCCTCCCCGGTAACTTCACAGCTCATGGGCTTGCGTCCTCTCCTTTTGTATTATTTATTTACCCTTTTTTGGGTTCCTTGTCGCTGTACACAGCTGCCGGTACTGTCATTTGATGACTATGGCCTGACAGGACCTGCTTTTCTCATTGCAGGTGCTATGAGTGTGGTGAACTAGGCCACTTCGCCCGAGATTGCAGGTAACTCCCCATGCGCTTCTGGTCTGCTTCTGTACTGCTTTGGGACGACGGGCACCTCGTATGAGGGTTCTGGTTTTCCTGACATCTTCGCTTTGATAAGAGGCAGCAGCAGCAGCAGCAGCAGCATAGGACTCAACAAACTGAATTCCGTTCACTCAGGGCCAGGGGAGGAGGCGGTGGCGGTGGTGGTGGTGGTGGTCGTGGTGGTGGCGGAGGCTATCGTGGAGGGGGCGGAGGTGGTGGAGGGCGGTACGATCGCAGGTAAGAAGTAATGTTTCTGAAGGTCACCCTTCCTTTCTAAGCAAGCATTGGTTTTTGTTTTGTCTCCCTCGCATATGTTCGAGGCCTTCCATGTGTACAAATGTTCGTTAACCTTTGTGGCGGCCCTTCGTCTAGCATTCTGATTAATGGCGTTTTGTGAAGCAGTTCAAAGGTCATTTTGAGACCGCGAGTCCTTGGTGTATAGCCTGTATGAGGGGTGTGTCCTGCTGTGTTCTTAGATGTCCTCTACCTTCAGCAAATCTCCCCTACCTTCAACAAGAAGGGGCCCTGCTCCCTGGGCTGAGGGAGGGCTTTTGACAAGTTTTTGCCCTTGCAGCCGCAGTCCCATCCGTCGCCGCAGTCCATCATATGAGGCGCGAGAGCGCCGCAGCCCGTCATATGACAGGAATAGGTGGGGGCACTGCTCTCCTTGTGTGTTCCTGATGTGCTGGCATCTGTGCTTTTGTCGGCCTGAATGGTGGGCATGTTACTTCAAGTGGAAATTACTGGCCAACCCTGTGCATTGTGCTTAAACCAGTTCTGCTGAACCGTGGGTAAGCGCCTCATCAGTGCATCACAGTTTTTGTATTACTTGCTCTCCAGGCAATTCTGAAAGTAGGTGGGTTTTTGTGACCAAAACGCACGTCTGTTTCGCTCTGGTCCCCCCCGCCCCCCCGGGAGGGACGCCCTTGTTCTTTCCCCCTCTTCTTTTGTTTGGGTGGGCTAGTCTTGGTCGACCTCCTGTATGGCTGGGTTTGTCTTGGTTGTGCTTCTGTTTAAAGAAGGGGGGAGGGGGGCAATCCACTCAAGATGGCAATTTCAGATAGCCTTGAACACTTTGGGAGCAGCTATGGGCAGCTCTATATCGCGATAGCATAGCATTCACTAGGGTGAACCTTTTGTGGATTGCAGGGGAAGTCGGTCTCCTTGACTTGGCCCACAAGAAAACAAGAAGCTGGATGTAAACCTGCTACCTGCTCATGGTTGAAGACCTGCATGGACAAAGGCTGCCGGGAATCTTCATGTCATTTATGTGCTCTCCTGTTGCGCCTGGGTTTCATTGTGGAGCAAGTGATCTGCGTGAACCTCAACCTTTGGTGTCTCGTGCTCTGCATGACTGGTCAGCAGGTGCAAGGTAATGGACTTGGATAGTTTTTTAAGATGGGTTCTTGACCTGTCAACCTGGATAGTTTTTTAAGATGGGTTCTTGACCTGTCAACCTGGATAGTTAACAAGATGGGTTCTTGACCTGTCAACCTTCAAGATATAGATTAAGATGGGTTCCTTGACCTGTTGGTCTTCAAGTAGGAGGCGCTTGTTAACTCCCTGTCCCGTTGACTAGTAGATGCGAGATGTTCTTCGTGTTCCTTAGGCATGTAGATGTGTTCCGTAAGCATGTGGAGAGTTTGGGTTTTGCCATGCCATTATTGCTGTTTCCTTTCCACAAAAGTGGCGGAAGGATCCGGACAGCTAGGGATTATGAGTTTACTCCTACTTTTAGTGTCAGTCATGCTTGACAAACATCCCCTGAAAGGCTGGTATGCAAATGGTTTCGGAAGCTGGGTTCCAAGGGGTTCTCACCGGGTACCGAATTGAGTAAACTTGAAAGGTTTCTGGCTTGGGGAATGTGGCAGGGCGAATGATCGTCATAACGTGTTTCTGCACTTCTCTTCGTTGGGTTGTCTTCTATGTCTGCATTCCATTCATCGCCATTTCCATTCAGCCGTGCTATGTCTGCATTCCATTCATCGCCATTAGCATTCAGCCGTGCTCCTCGGGGTTGACTTGTCATTCGTCCTGCCTTCATTGCGTCACTGCTCCCTCTCCAACTGCCTCTCCTCTTGCAACTCTCCTTCCGATGATTCACGGGAAGCGTCTGGCTTGGGTCCTTTGGTTGGGCTTCGCGACAACCAGCGGCCCTCAGGTGTGTGGGGCGAAGGAATGTTGGTGTGCTGTTGGGGCCTGGCCACTTAGGTATGCTGGAAGCAACACCATTTTGTGAAATGGTGCGTTCGTTCGTCCAAGGCAGAGTGATAGGTACTAACGTGAAATTTAAACTTTCTTGGGCCTTGTGTGGGAGAACTACTTGTCTGCGGCCTGGACTGCATTTGTTGCTTTTATGCTACGGATATGGCAGTGTTGCATACGGAGTACTCCTTGCGGGCCGTTGAGAGGTTGCAACGCTTTTATTGTTCTTCTGGGTTGTAGCTTTGCTTCGATCTCAATTGTAGTTTTGTGTGCTCTTTTGCATTGAGTAACCCGCGTGTTTTAGGGCAAGGTTTTGAAGTGAGCTCGTAAGTGGGAATGTGTACAGAAATGAGAGGCATATCTTGCAACGCCGGTACCTTCAGCCGTCATACAAGCATGCTGTGTCAGTGTTTAGTAAATGAGATTGCTGTTTAGGTCTATGCATTTACACGTGATCAGTGCTTAAACCATATCTATCTTGTCTTTTCCTTTTTCGTCTCTTTCACGGCTTGGTTATTCCTCATTTATCGTGCAACTGGACGGAATTTCGAAGTATGTAGCGAAGGGACTTGCTGGTTTCTACCAAAGCTTTTGCTGTCCCTCAGCTACGCAAGTCATTGCCTCTGAAAAACAAACTTTTGTGGGTGGTTTCTCACTCCGCTTATTCAGATTTCCATGGTCTGCCAGCCAAAGGTCACTGTGGCATGCTAGTTGGTACGTTCCCCGTGCTTGCATTTGTGGGGACCTGGCCATGATGGTTCCACATGATGGGTGCATTGCAATCAGCTCCCCCAAGGGTTTCCTACATGTCCTGCGTATCAAGCAAACACTTGCCCATTACCAGAAGATTGGGCCGCATCCTGTCTAGCGTATGTTGCGAGATTGGCAAGTTTCGGAATAGTACACGAAGCTGCTAGTAGTGAACATGGACAAAGTGGTGTGCGGTTAGGATAGGCTTCACTCTTTCTTATAAAGTTTTACTCTGGCCGAAGGGACAGCAACCAGACTGTCCTTGGCAAGGTCCCCGAGCATTGAGATTACCAGTTCATCTCAGCCCCTGGCGGGTCAAGGTAGGTCGTACTGTCCACAGTATTGGCGACTGATCAAAGTCACGCTCACAGGCACGCGCGCACACAGTCTCTGTCGAATTCACAGCATCAAGTTCACTCATGAAGTAGCTCTCAAGGTCATAGTACAAACGGGCGTCGACGACTGCAAGATTCAAGGTCGTAACGACCTCTTGCTTTCTCCACATGAATGCGCACATTTTGGCAGGTTTAGTCCTCACATGGACGATCATAAAGTCCAGCTACGTGAAAGCCTTAACTTTTGGATCCAGGATTTGGGCTGTCAGGTTGACTGTCTTGTCAAAGCATCACATTTAGCGCTGGACTGGTCAATATCGTTGTAAACTCGACTTTGCACATATTTAAGGGAACCTAACCGTGCGTGTCGGCATAGTCAGATCCGTCTCCTCGTGCCCACATAAACCGTGTGCGGTTAGGATAGGCTTCACTTGTGATTATAAACCCATCTGTGTTCTGTTGGCTTGACGGCCCCCATTTTGAAAGCAAGGGGTACTTCTAGCATTTCTCGCCGTTACTTGCTACATTCAAGACATGAATGCATGCAGACGTACACGTTATAGTGGAAACTCCAACGCGGTCGAACTTATGTGGGTTTTTGCGCAAATCTTTTGTCCTTTCTGAGTCGCGGTAACAGATTGTGGCAATACTGCGGACTGGAATGTGATCTATTTAGAGTTGCCAGGACTAGAAAACGCAGCAGCTGACATGATGATTCCCAGGGAAGGCGGGTAAAAGGTAGAGTAAAAGTAAGACTTTACACACGCCGTGTTGTGTTGTCTGCACACAGCAACTTGTTCTCCCATACCGCAGAGGTATGATGAGGGTCCGAAATTTTCTCCGTCAAACTATCCAGCTTCCTTGGGGCTCGTCCTCAGGTTTCAAGCCCAGCCCAAAGCGGAGACACATGCAGGCCCGCATCTTCTCGTTTCCGCTCGTACACATGCAACATGTCACATGTTGCCAACTTCAATGCTTCCATTACAGATTTGTGACACGCATGCGATGGCGGAATCACATGTCGGCAAAAGTGAGCGTCTGAGAGGAAACCAGCTCCTTGTACAGACCGTTCTCCCGTTGCAACTCATCGTGGGTACCCAGTTCCACTATTCGACCACCGTCTATAACAGCGATTTGGTTTGCAGCCTGCGGGGAACCCACCAACCCCATGTGAAGCTCAGCTAGGAAGACCAATACCACCCCGGGCAGCAAAAGAAGCCGTACACCTGGCCTTACCCTGTGAAGGCCGGTGGTAGGCAAGCATGCCAGCACCCCCCCCCCCCCCACCCCAACACACACGCGCGCGCGCGCGCTGGTGTGCCTTCTAAAAGTGTTCGTTTGAAGTCGACACTTCCTATTTGGCAAGAAGCACGGTCTGCAGGACATTAGTTTCAGCGTCCTTTCTCTGCAAGCGTTGGGGCCTGGTCACCGGCTCCTGGGTTCCCAAGCCGCATCTAAACGTCTACTTGACGACTGTCTTATTTGAGCGTGTCTAGTTTGAGCCCATGAACGAACCCTCTCAAAGCCATGGCCTGGACGTAAGAACATCATTTAGGGTCACATGGATCTCACCAGACAACCAGAGGTTCCACCACTCAGAATGTGCCAAACACTTTAGATACAAAGACAGCACGGGATCAAAAGCTGAGACACTTGCTTTGGGATTCTGTGCTCCTTACGACCTCTTAGAAGACAAACAATGCTGTTCGCATGCTCGGATTTCTGTGTTCCTTCCTACCGTTTAGAGGAGAAAAGGGTGCTCTTAGCCTCCGACACTTGTAGTGCTCCTTACAACCTCAGAGAACGACTTCAGAGAACACAAGGGATGCTCTTAGTCTTGATAAGATCGTCCTTCTGTTCTTACACTTTTTCCGACACAGACACAACAGATCCGTCTGAAAACTAAGGTGATTTCGGTTAGGAAGCCCGCCTGCCCAACTGCTCAGCCCTGCTTGCTTTCTGGGGTAGCCTCTAGAAACAGCTTCACACATGTGCCCATACAGTGCGTGCGTTGCATGCATCCCTGCGCGCGCGCGGGCGCGCGCGCGCGCGCGCGCGCGCGCGCGTGTGTGTGTGTGTGTGTGTGTGTGTGTGTGTGTGTGTGTGTGTGTGTGTGTGTGTTGAATGTCTTCGTGAGTGTATGTGTACGTGCGTGTGAGTGTGCATGCGGGCATGCAAGTGCAAGTGCATGCACGAGCGCATGCGTGCATGTGTGTGTGTGTGTGTGTGTGTGTGTGTGTGTGTGTGTGTGTGTGTGTGTGTGTGTGTGTGTGTGTGTGTGTGTGCGCGCGCGCGCGCGCGGTGTGGAGGGATGAGGAGGGGCCGTGGAGGGGGTGTCGTAAGAGCGGGCAGCGGTGCAGCACACCTGGACTGTAGATAATCGATGGGCGATGACCAGGACAGTGCGGCCAAGGACCAAATTCTGGAGGGCATCTTGCACAGCCTTCTCGCTTGTGGCATCCAGTGCCGCCGTGGCCTCATCTAAAATCAGTATTGGGGAGTCCTGCACCCCCCCCCCCCCGCCCCAACACTTCCTTCTCGCTTTCCCTCACCTGCACGTACGTGCGTGCACATGTGCATGTGTGTGTGTGTGTGTGTGTGTGTGTGTGTGTGTGTGTGTGTGCGTGTGTGTGTGTATGTGTCTGTGTGTGTGTGCGTGCGTGCGTGCGTGTGTGGGGGGGGGGGGATGTGGGTGGGTGGGTGGGTAGGTGGGGGGTGTGGGGGTGGGGATGGGTGGATGTGTGTGTGTGTGTGTGTGTGTGTGTGTGTGTGTGTGTGTGTGTGTGTGTGTGTGTGTGTGTGTAGGGGCGGGGCGTTGGCTGTTAAGAGTGCGTGTCGCATGGGGAGGCCCTTTGTGTTAAAGCATGTGTGAGAGTTGTTCGGGCGTCCCCTCTTGAGTGGGACAGGTACCTTGAGGAGGGCGCGGGCAATGGCGATTCGCTGGCGCTGGCCTCCAGACAGGAGGGCGCCGCGGGTCCCCACACGGGTACCGTAGCCCTCAGGTAGCTCTGTGATGAACTCGTGAGCATTTGCCAGCTTGGCGGCTTCCTCCACCTGCTCCCGGGTAGCTCTGCCATATGATCCGTACGCGATGTTGTCCTCTATTGTACCTGCACAAGACTCGATTCCGTGAGTTCTCTCAGCACTCTGTTGTCCTTTATTGTACCTGCACAAGACTCGATTCCGTGAGTTCTCTCAGCGCTCTGTTGTCCTCTATTGTACCTGCACAAGACTCGATTCCGTGAGTTCTCTCAGCGCTCTTCAACTGCTTGCTTCAAAGCATGCATCGCCCAGAAGACACCCACCGAAGTACCCAAGCGCAGTCCTAGGGGCTGTGTCCAGGTGTATGCATCCGCACATCTTATACGGCTTCTGCACACCATCTTCTTCCATCTTCCCATTGCGCATGGCTCATGCACACCACCTTCCACCATCTGCCCATTGCGCATGGCTCATGCACACCATCTTCTACCAACTGCCCATCGCGCATGGATCGTTCACACTCTCTGTACCATCTGCCCATTGCATATGGCAAGTGCACACCACCTTCTACCATCTGCCCATTGCATATGGCAAGTGCACACCACCTTCTACCATCTGCCCATCGCGTATCGCAACTGCACACCACCTTCTACCATCTGCCCATCGCGCATGGCTTGTGAACACCATCTCTTACCATTTCATAGGAGGAGGCAGGCTTGCAAGCCTGCACACATGTTGGGGGAAAGGGAGGGTGGCAAGGGGACCAGGAACGTGATCTCATAAACGGATGCTGGAGCAAAAAGCCATGAACAAACTCCATTTTGTAAGCGCTAGGGACGCACCCAGAAGGGGAGGGCCAACAGGAGAACGTGCTTTCGCCGTGGGATCGACTCCGCTTGGCTCCCTCCCATCCATCGCTTCCACAAGAGGGGGACAGGCAACAAGGGCAGTGGGGTTGGCTCCGCTTGTTGCGAAAAAGTTGC
>KV908388.1:300000-305329 GCA_002005505.1 Botryococcus braunii
TCCCTGAATAATACGCTCTGTTGATCTTCGGTCAACATGATGGAGCTCGAATAACCTCTGCTGATAGGTTGGCCTGTTAATCTGGACCTTCACTTGTGAATGCAACAAACGGCCCGTGCAGTTGTATTGGGTGGTCAGAATAACTATTCTGCTTTACCTGAGTTGCAGGCATGCTGTTTAGCATGCAATTGGTTGTGGCCACGTCACTTGGGAGAAAGTTGGCAACCATAGATACATAACCTTTTTCTCTCTGTGTGCCGGGTCATGCACGAACAACACATTTTTCTAAATGCTGTCATGCACAGGCTGTCATGCCCGAGGTGGCAATGTGCAAGGTGGACCAACACTTTCCCTTACAGACCTGGAAAAGAATCAGCTTACTGAAGTTGGGGCCCTATTCAAACTCATATATTACGGGAAGAATAAGATGCCAGGATATGGCATCAACTGCACACCCAAGGTGTTACCCATTCAAAACATGCCCATACATGTGCATATCATGATATACTTGATGTTGCGCACTTCAAAGTTAGGGGGCAGAGGGCAGTGCTCAGAGATGTACAACCCCTACGTCCCTCACGCATTTACTTACTAGCTCATGACCCTTTGGAGCTGTTTGGATCATTAGACACTGACTGTGTACCTGCTGCATTACCAAAAAGATGTTGTGACAGACTATTGCCTTTTTGCAGGGCCAGTGCACTTTTGCAGCACGGCTGTCAGATGAACAAATCATCGGCTTGTCCGAGTATGCTCTGCAGCAGGCTAAAAATGGCTGGTAGTGAAAGTGGCTTGACTGTGCTTTCCAAGTTGCAAATCAGCTGCCTATGCTCAGCCACGCCGTTCCTGATGGTCATCAGCATGTCGGAGCTTTACAATGACAATTGTGGACAACCATCAAGGTTTCTTTTGCAAATAGTATTTGGGGGCTAAAAAGCAACATCGCTTGTGTCAATTGTTTGATTACCTTAATTTTTGTGGAAGCCAAATATGCCTGGCAAGATGAGACACATACTTTGTAGCCTTGCCAGGAACCAATGAGCACTTAGCCCTTGATGCTTCTGATTGCAGAAGACGTGCTCTAAACAATTGAATACCCTGCTTGTGTGAGGGTTATTGCCTTCCGAAATTAGCCAGTCGGTCACCCTTTTTAGCTTGATGAATCCTTGCCATTCGAGAGTTGGAGAGTTCTGGGTGGTGCTGCATGTGCCCAGACAATGCTCCTCTGTAGGCCCATCATGGCTGGCTCAAGTCTTGCGATTAAAAAATCCCAAACTCTATTCTGATGGTGTTGAAAGGGCCTGGGTGGCTGAAGAATATGTCTTTTGTGCTGCCGTGTATTCCTCAGTATCTGTCATGGTGCCTTCTGCCTGATTCTGCGCCAAAGCACGAGTGTTGGCACCCCATATGCTATCCCTATTGACTCAAGTCCGAACCCTGGGGTCCCTACCAGGAGACCAGAGAGGTCTTGAAGAGCAGCGGACAGGCGCTGTCTCGTGTCGGGGATCATCATGTTGGCTTCTGCCAGAACATTTTCCTGCGAATATTCAGACTGTTAGCAAGCATTTCGAAGTTGCTTCATGTCTCATACAAGTTAAATGTGGGTGACGAATCGTGCAGTCCAGTGTCAATCAGGGCCCACATGTATCGATCTGCGCAGCCACGGCAAGTCGGGTTGGTTATCTTACCGCATGCTTTATATCATGTTGATCAGCCCCTGAAGCTTTAAGCTTGGAAACATTTTCTTGTTCCCGAAGTTGATCTATTTTGTACTGTGATAGTTCCTTCGTCAACCGGGTAACACTCCCTGTCTTGATCTTGAGTTGTTTGGTTGTATCTGCCATAATTTACCGACACCGCAATCTTGCTCAAACTCCACACTCTGCAGGAATGCCGACTTGTTCCTTGCAGCCTGTAACAATGATCAGATTTGTCGCTTGACAGGATTTGGAAACATAACGCGTGTGCTTTGTGGGATTCCCCGCGCAAAACCGCACAACTCGGACTCGCCGGCAGGAAGCAAGGAAACATGCCCTTGACATGCGTTTGGGGCCTACCAATGGGCAAGCACGCAACCTGGATACTAAAAGATGTTGTATTTGCAGTCTCCTCCTTATGGTAAGACGCGCCAATTGCATTTAGCGGTAGTACTTATCAAAAGCCCAGTTAACAGCTTACATCATGCAGTCGGTTTTGGCGGTTTGCCTCATAAAATAAAAACACCCCACCACCTCCCAAAGGCTCAACACCGCACCTCTCACCTTTTCACCGCAACTCAATCAAATTTAAAGCCGGGTGGTTCGAATATGGCAATACGATATCAGTGCAACGAAGGTTGGAAAGTGTAAATAGGACAAAGCTGAAAATATGATTCATGTGCGGTGTCAAACTGTGGGGAGGGCGGGGAGGGGGAGAGAGAGAGAGAGAGAGGAGAGAGAGGAGAGAGAGAGAGAGAGAGAGGAGAGAGAGAGAGAGAGAGGAGAGAGAGAGAGAGAGAGAGAGAGAGAGAGAGAGAGAGAGAGAGAGAGAGAGAGAGAGAGAGAGAGAGAGAGAGAGAGAGAGAGGGAGGGAGGGAGGGAGGGAGGGAGGGAGGGAGGGAGGGAGGGAGGGAGGGAGGGAGGGAGGGAGGGAGGGAGGGAGGGGAGGGAGGGAGGGAGGGAGGGAGGGAGGGAGGGAGGGGGGGAGAGGGAGAGGGAGAGGGAGAGGGAGAGGGAGAGGGAGAGGGAGAGGGAGAGGGAGAGGGAGAGGGAGAGGGAGAGGGTGTTGAGTTCTGAACATTATTATTGAATGCCTTGTGCTTTAAGTGATCTTCATGTGTGCACTATTAGGATATGGGTCCATTGAGAACATAAGGTACCTTGAGACACGGCAGATTCTGGACGTTTTCGAACATAAGGTACAATCCTATCTAGATCACACGTTTGTCGGATGAACTCTTAAGGCTGCCCCACCGGAGTGAATACCAACTGGTTGTGAAAGATGCTGGGCATCACCAGATGCTAGTCTTGTCCGACAGTTGTGTGTGGCACTCAGCAGACAGTCGTACGGACTGTAGCTGGAGTAACTTCGTCTATTGACGACCTGTCTGCTTTGTACAGGTACGGTGCGGCAGTGTGTGTTGTATCATTGTTGCTATTGTGAGAGTGAACAAGCTTAGTGTACCCTGTAGTCACTCAAACAGATAAGGGACAGTGACTTCAGGGAGTATAGGCATGTACTTGAACGTAGCCGTCTAGAGCCTTATCTAGTGATTGCTTGATCGGTGCTTGTGTACAAGATAATGATGTAACGGAACTGGTTGTGAAAGATGCTGGGCATCACCAGATGCTAGTCTTGTCCGACAGTTGTGTGTGGCACTCAGCAGACAGTCGTACGGACTGTAGCTGGAGTAACTTCGTCTATTGACGACCTGTCTGCTTTGTACAGGGAAAGCCGATTGCCCATAACCTTTCACAGGTTATGGGCCCACGCCCTTCCAGCTGAGCCAAGTAAAAGCAGGAGTGAAGGTCGTCTACGGATGGGTCAGACGTAAGCGTCAACAAAGGAGCTCGAGCATGGCGCAGCGGCGCAAGGGAACTCGAGTGTACCAGGACCATTATCTTACTCACAGTTTACCTTTCTGGGAAATTCATAATTGAAGTTTTAGCTGTGCTTTATCATTCATAGACGTTGTCTAGAAGCACTGAGTGAGTCGGGCCGGACTCCGGCGCAAACTTCTGAGGGGAACATATCTGCTACTACTGTGCAAGACTGGCTGGTAAATTTCCATGACATGGAGGGAATTGTAGGGTATTGCTGCATTCCAGAAGTTTATGAGTAAGTTTGGCTGGTGAAGTGACAATAGTATGACAAAAAGGGGCAAAGAAAAGGAAAGTAGCAGTGAAACAGCAATGTCTCAACCTGGAGAAGTCAGTGGGGCCACTCCAGGGCAGTCTATGACCGGGACACAATCAGCCACTGCAGAACCAAAGGTGGAGATTGACAAGGCAGCCTACATCCCCAATACCTCTAATCCAAAGATGACTGTCATGCTTGATGATGGAGGGCGCAATTTTGAATTTTGGTATGAAAATTTGGAGGCGTGCGCAAACACCAAGGGGGTCAGAGCGGCTTTGGAGAGGCCAATGCCAGGGTCGGTGGAGAACTCAGCCATCAAGCAGTGGCTGATCCAGTCAGTTCCAGTCATCTGGCATTCTCAGATCTCATGCCACAAAGCAGCGTTCGACTTCATCGCGTGGGTGAAGAACAGTCACACTGGAGGGAGCAACCAAGACATCAACCTTGAGTGGTACAAGGAAATGGAGCAGGGCATCAAGACAGGGGAGACACTCAAGGTCTACCTCTACAGAATGATGGATCTGGCTACAAGTCTCAGAAACAACGCGTTCATCCTCTTGGACCACAATGTTGGGGAGCTGATGGTGAAGGGCCTCCCTCCTGTGCTGAGGCTCGAGTCCCTGGAGGTTATGGCAACCGACAAGCCGCCATTGGAGCTGATTCAAAGAATCCTGCGCGCCGCAGCCAGCCGTGGGTACAAGGACCCACCTGCAGAGGGAACACCTCAGGCCATGGCAGCTGCAGCAGTGGCTGGTCCCTCTGGGGGGTAGCTGGAGCGTCATCAAGCGCTGGAGCTGCACCAGGAGTGGGAGCAGTACCGGGAGTTGGAGCAGCACTACCAGCAAACAAACAGCCTCCCGCTGGCCCCTCTGCAACTACTTTTGGTGGCAGGGGCGTGGACCTGGCAGGGCAAGAAGGCCCAGAGAGGAGCTTACATGCCACTTCTGCAAGGCAAAGGGCCACTTCATGACTGACTGCGGACCGCTCAGGCAGCTGCAGGCTCTGCATCAAAACATGCAAGCGGCAAGCGTTGGGCCTGCAGCTTACTGGGGCCAGGGAGGCCCACAGTCGTCTCCTCAAGCCTGGTGGGACCATGGATCTGGCCGGGGTGGCCCGCCTTCATCCGCTTCCAGCCCTGGACCTCCTTCAGCATATAACTATCCAACAAGTCAACACACGTTTCCGGGGTGGCATTTACCACCTCCACCCCCTCCTTCTGGTGAGGCGATGTTTATCTCTCTCAATGTGCTTGCCCCAACTTCGCATGGAGCTAGCAGCACATCTTGGTAATAGATAGTGGTGCCTCTGTGCATATAGTCAATGATCTCTCATTGCTCCATAATCCAGTTATGCATAGACAGCCTCTTCCTCTGCACTTGGCAACCTCAGACGCCAAGGGAGAATCATTGCATCTGGTCTGTATGCCTTGTGAATGCAAGGCACGAAGTATTCTGGCTGCACAATGTGCAGTGTGTTCCCATCCTCATCAATG
>KV908388.1:310788-338288 GCA_002005505.1 Botryococcus braunii
GATTCTAAATCATCCAGCCGTGAATGCTCCTTCTCTCATCGCGTAATCGACGATCATATACACATTACCGGTATTGCTTCCTCCTTCTCTGGAACATCGATGTCTAGAAGATCTTCTGCATGCCCAGGAACACTTCCTCTCACCAGCCCTGGCCAGGAATCCCCCTTCTGTGGAGCATCGGGCCATGCATATGCATGTGCTGTTCGTACAAATGAGGCTTCACTCTTAATTTTAATTGACCACGTAGGATACGTGGATTGCGAGTAGGACATACTTCACTTTAACAACTTAAATATATTAAGTCTGAATGAAAGTGTTGGTAAGCAGTAGCGGTAGTGGACGCAAGGAAATGCAGAGCGCTAGTCCTCAAACTTTAAAATATTGTGCTTAAGCATGTGTGGACTTTACTAGAAAGCGTGAATTCCGGGTGGTTTTGGCAAGTTGCTCAAAAACTTGTAGAGGTCTCTGCCCCAAAGGTCTGAGTATCCAAGGTCTGTAAGACTGTACCACGGTACAAAACCACTGCGTGGTCATGATCAGGCGTTTGACCAAGAACCTTGGCACACAACTTCAGCAGTCAGTTGACTGTTAATCAAGGGATTTAGGGCACGGCATGCAGGGCACACGGGGACTGCAAATGATACAGCACACATTGATTGAGTATTCAGGAACCCTTGAACCCTACACAAGCGTCACATCACAGGAAGTTGAGACACTGGCCTTCCAAGCAAGGTACAAGAAACATAAGCATTACTTTTGCGCTGCTATACCCATGACGGGACTTTGTGCTTCACTATGGAACAGGAAAGAGCCTGAGATAAAGACTATGTGTCCCTACTGCTTACTGTATACTTTGTCCGCAACTCTGCTTTCTTGATAAAGATCGGCCCTGAGAAACCAATGTCGATGTCCTAACATGGGTTGGGATTCCCCAACCCCAAACCAACTTGCAAAAAATGTGATTTCTTGGGAACCTCATGGTTTTCAGAAAGAGTGAAAGAAAATACGTAGGCGAGAAGACCCTCTCCAATGGCAGGACTGACTAAGAAGAACGGAGGAGCTTTCAACAAAAGTTGAGAAGCATGGATTTACGTGGCGGAAGGCTTTGTGTTGCTATCAAACGCTGTGTAACATTCACGGGCATGGATTTCCTCTTGTCAAGTCACAAGAACCAGGCACCTGAAGGCTGCACATGGGGTTTAGGGATTTAATAAGTAAATTTAAGCCGTACACAACGTGACAGAAATATCACCTTGCATTTTAGAGCGACCAGGGGTTTTAGAAAGCAACCACTGAAGGGGTAAGGAAGAATTTGCAAAATAATAGGGAAGAATTGTGTCTCCCTGCAGACTTTGACCTCCGTCCATGCAGCTGAGCCAGGCTTTCTCAGCACTACACCAGAAATTTCCTGATGAGTTGCTGTCGAGCTGCCCTGATTGCATAGGAGAAGCTGTGGGATTTCTCTAGAATGTCGTCGTTTCAAGTAATGGGTCTCGACGGGGAGGTGCTTTAGAATGGTCCCCAGAAAGGTCCCTGGAAACATGGACGGTTCGTCGTCTGGCTTCACCGTGCAGACCCACAAAGAAGTGGTCTGGATTTCTACCTCTTCGGTCTTTGCCCGCGCTTGCACCCGCGCTGAGAGTTCTAATATTCGAGGACCCTGAAAGGCCAAGACTAGTGGCGCCGACAAGAAACCGGTTGCTAGGGGGCGTGCGCCAGGGTTTTCCGGCTTCAAGCATGCTGAAGAACTAGGGTTTCACTGCCCGTTCCCCGGACCGACCACGTCAACCATCCGGCTGAGGACACGCGAGCTAATCGGTTGACAATTGTACTGGATTCTGCCCCCTTTCTTTCGGCCCATAGCTTCTACCTCGGGGTACGTCGGCTCGACGACGCCCTGTAACTCAAATTCTTGCAATGGTCTAGCCATGATAGTGGTACTGGTCTTTTCATTTTGAGAACTGTGGTGTTTTTGGACTGATGGTAGGAGCTTAAGATGACGGTAGCACGGAGTACAGCGGCCAACCTCGATGGGCCGAGATCGGCCTATGGAGTAGATAAAGATTTTTTGTTCAACGTTGTTGATCGTCTATTATCGTGTAGGCAGGGAACGTCTGGTCACGCGGGGAGCTTTTCACTCTCTCAGTCGGAAGTAGCGATTTTGTGCAAAGCCGCGAGGTGCGCCCGGGACCCCTGAACGTTGCCGCAAGTCACCTGCTTTAAATGCTTCGTGACTTTTTGGCTTGTTAGGATGTTGGGATTGGAGTGGTGTTGTGATGGTTCTTCGTTTGAGGAAATAAACTCTGTCACGGCTTTGTCACGCGGTTTCCCAGCAGGTCCGTATCGCCTGCCGTAGTCTTGGGATCATTCTTGTCCGTGGCTAAGATTTGCATTTTGGAGGCACATACCTTGGTGGGAGGAGATTGGGTTTCTGTGTCGTGTCTGGTGCAGTCTGGACTTCAAGTTGACGAGCTGGTCTTAGGCCTTCGGCGGTGTAGTTTTTACTATTTGTACAAGCGACGGATGTTCCTGCTGATGTGACTCTGAGACGGGAAACATCTCTTTCTGTGGAAGCTGAGGTTTTCCCTTGAGAGGGGCTGAGTAACTTGAGGGTCGACCCGTCCGAGACTGTGCACTAACACGGATGTCGCTTTGATTCGCAGTGCATCTTTCAGTGACCAGCCAGGCCTTCTCCGGCTATCTCCAGGCCTCATTATTGTGGGGTAAGGCTCCGTCTTTGAGTCAGTGTTGCAACAGAGGTGGTTTGGGGGATACACCCTGAGGCTACGTGGGGTGTTCCTGATCAACTTTTGAACCATGTTGACTCTGACGCTTTTGTTGGGGGACAGGGATATTCATGGTCAGTATGATGATCTGCTCAGGGTCTTCAAAGCTCATGGCCCTCCAGCAAAGACCCGGTATCTGTTCCTGGGTGACTATGTGGACAGGTGGGTAGTCTGATAGATTTACGCTTATTATACATCTGGATAGGTTGCGTTTGTGGGTAGCGTTGGTGTTACCTTGCGTTCTATATTCTGAATCTTTGGTTCTTTTTACATGCAGGGGTCCTGATGGGTTGGAGGTCGTATGCTTGCTCATGGCTTACCATCTGCTGTACCCTGACAATGTTCACCTCATACGCGGCAATCACGAGTGTTGCACTCTGACCCTGATGTATGGGTTCTATGCTGAGTGCTTGAGGTGCGGAGCACAATTTGCTTAGATTATGCTCATTTGCAGATTCTGGCACTTGCCGTTCTGAGCATGACTATCACATGTGGATGGCAACGCTTCTGAGTATACCAAATGTATTCATCTGACAAGCAGTTTACTTGGGCTGCAGCAAGAGTGGGGTGGAAGCGTGGCGAGAAGTAACGGATGCCTTTACTTATCTACCTCTTGCAGCCCTCATCGGGAACAAAATCTTTTGTGTGCATGGGGGCATTTCTCCACGTTTGGAGAACTTGGAGCAAATAAATGAAATCAAACGCCCAGCCATTATTCAGCATGAACTTCCTGAGCTGCTCACTGATCTAGTGTGGTCTGACCCAGCGCCATATGTGAAAGGTATGGAGCCAGACTGAATCATTGCTGGTGTTGATGGCATGCATCTTTTGATCTGGATTACTTGATGGACTTCATGAGTAGATAGAATGTAGCCTCCCTCTCCCTCTCCCTCTCCCTCCCCCCCCCCCCCTCTCTCTCTCTCTCTCTCTCTCTCTCTCTCTCTCTCTCTCCCTCTCTCCCTCTCTCTGTGTGTGTGTGCGTGTGCGTGTGTGTGTGTGCGTGTGCGTGTGCGTGTGAGTGTGCGTGTGCGTGCTATGTGTGTGTTTTATGTCATGCACTTTTTTTTTTGGGGGGGGGGGGGGACAGCTACATCTCCTCAATTTGCTTTGGCTGGGGATTTGTCTCATGTGGCACCCACCCACAGTTACTCAGGGCATACAATTGCTCATGTCTTCAAATGTAAGCTTTGTGGATTTTTGAGCACGATCATTACTTGTATTGCAATTTAGGCCAAGAGCTGGATTTTGAAGTGGAATGAGCGTCTGTGCAGGATGGCAGAAGAATCCTCGTGGTGCGGGTTACTTTTTTGGGGTGAACACTGTGCGGGCCTTCAAGCAACGTTTTGGACTGATTGCAATCGTACGCTCACATGAGGCACAAAAGAAAGGGTACAATCTTCTGGGAAAGAGTGGACTTGTTACGGTGTTTTCTGCTCCAAACTACAGATCTACAGGCAACACAGGTTGGTCCACCCTTGCTGCGAGCCTGCCCACCCTCTGTTGCTTGAATTGTGCTTTTGTGCAGCTAGTTGCAGTACAGACAGGTTTTGCTGATGATCTTGCAACATTATCCAGCACAGAAGCTTGATGTTAGAAAACGGTATTTTTGTTGGGATTCTTGAAGGCATACATTGTGCTCAGCTTTAGGGTCTGTAAGTTTGAGGCAGTGTTTTCCCTGATGCACAATTGTATAACCCAGACTCTGTGCAAGGTGTATGAACATGTGTGGGATTCTATTGCTTGAAGAGCATGTGTCTCTTGTGAACTTGTTGTGGGAGTTTTGGTGAGCAGTAACTCTATCTGACAGCAGTACAGGATCTTTGTGATCTAGTGAAGAGTCTATGCAAGTCAAGTGAGCTGCTTATGTCTGTGTTTCAGGGGCAACGATGATAGTATCGCAGGACTGCACGTTTCGATTCCGGACATTTCCACCCTTAGATAAGAATGGGGAGCCCCTGGTGCCCTCAACCCACCCCAGTGAGGAGTGGACAATGGCTTCAGCACCTGCTATTCCTCCACGTGTGCCGGACGGGGAAGTCGCGCAGCGACCTGCCTATGTTAGCCCCTTCGCAGCGTTAAGCGGGGCGTTGCCTTCCGATATACCCTTTGGCCTTACGGACGCTGCTGGATGTCCTGCCCCGCCTGCGCAAGTACCACTTGCACCTGGAACAGCCACATCCAGTCCGTTCTCAGGGTTGCAGTATGCAGCTTTTGACAAAGCGGAAGAGGCTGAACCTGTTGGACGGGAGGGGATGGTGTCAACCGTCATGCCTTCACCATTCGCCCTGGCCCAGTCACAGTCATCAGATGATAATGGACCTGTCCAGGATGCAGGGCGCTGCGAACAGGAAGACTGTTCGACCCGAACCAGCTCCGGTTCGAGTCAGCACTCAGAGAGCAGCTGCTTTTCTGCAGGATCTGTTGATGAGGGCATGCCTGTGGAGCGCACCCTTTCTGCTCCTGCTCGATCAGCAGACGCATCATGTCCCACTCTGATGGAAGGGACATTGGACTACGTTGCAGAGCGGATTGTGCCCATGCAGAGCCATGCTGTAATGGCTTCACCATTTGCTGCTCTTTCGCAGTCCCCTAGCATGCCTTCAGCCATTATTCCAATGGATGCGTCTCCTGCAATGATGAGTCCCTTTGCAGCATATATGGGCAATGCTGATGCCCCTGCTGCATCCTCAGGATCTTCTGCTGGCTTTCACCCTGTAGTACCGGGGGTCAGCTCTAGTTTCTCTTGGGCCTTGCGGCAGGACAGTCTTGCTTTGCACAAGGGTGCCCCTGCTCTGTACAACACAGAGCTGCGCAGCAGCTACTCGATATCCCCGCCCTTGGGTACACGCACGACATCGTCTGCATTGCCGCCAGTAGAGGAGTCGCCCAATCTACGAGCCCCGCCTGCTGATGCGAAGCGTCTTGCATGGCGGGCTGCAAGCTCGCAAAGCAGTGCCCGCAGCCTCTCGAGGGGAAATGGGCGAGATGCTGTGTCTTCAACCTCGTCCAGGCACATGGCCCCGAGTTCCCATATGATGCCACCACCGGCTGTACGTCCATGCAAGGGGGCCTTTGTTTCATCTTTCAGCAAGCGAGGGCCTGTGATCTCTCAATCATGGCTGGAAACTGGGGAGCGTTCATCGTCAGGCATTTCACAGCCCTCCCCTCGCAGTTCCCTTTCCACTTTCACGAGTGCATCGTCTTCGACTTCAACATCCAACTCTTCTGCAGAGGTGATGGAGTTTTCAGAGCGTGGGTTTGTCCGACGAGCTGCTTCGGCTTTTGTTAAAGCTCAGATTCGCTCGGGCGCTCCATTCTTTGGGCGCAGCAGATCAGCAGGCAATACACACCCTGTAATCGGGGCTAAAGTTAGGGCTCTTGAAGTGGAGTGTCTGAGTGCCTGGCCCCGGCGCAAATTGGCGGCTGATGGGGAATTCAGGCGGATTCCCTCTGACCCTGCCACATTTGTATCTAGCCTGGTGGAGCCTCTTTCTGGCAGCTAGCCAGGAGTGTGCGGACAGTGTGCCATTTTCCCCCTTCCCCAGACAAGGAAGGCTTGTTGAGTTCAGGACGTTCGTATTGCTGGTAAGACAGTTCACCGGTTTTGTGGGGTGTCCCCGCTCCTGTGAGGAGGCATTTGAAGACCACACCGAAAACTAAATGAGGAATTTGATGCAGCAGCTATTGATGCCTTCTGTGAGGACGGTGTTGTTTCATGCACAAGTGGTGGGCGGCATCTTCTGTCAGCTGGTGCAATAACGGTGTATTGTCAAAAGAAGTGAGAGTGTGTACAAGCATTGCATTTTTTTGGTCAGAAAGGTCCTAGGAACATGGCCTGTGTAAGAAAACCCTTACAGTCTTCTTTTTTTGTTGAGTAGTTTGGGGCTGGGAGGCTCGCCCAGGTTTTGAGCCCCTGCGGATACGGGGGAAAACACATGAAATTTGGACCTCTGCAGCTGCAGGACTCATGTCCTTTTGCTGCTAATGGACTTATTTAGCAAGGGACGAGCTGCTGACTTTTGTATCTCTTTATGTTTTTACAATAGATAGCAAGAACAAGTGCAAGTGGAGTTTTTCTAGTCTTTTGATGGACTTGTTTGTCAACCACACCCTGCACTAGAGTGGTTTTTTACCATTTGAACAAGATTTTAATAACTCAGCCGCTTTTATGCTCTATGAAGGCCGGGGGGCTCTGGGGTGAGCTGGGGAAGCAGGAACCGAATTTTGCTCCCTTGCTGTTGTTGGCTTTCATCCTTCCTCCACAGTAACATGGGTAGTTATGCTGGAGTGGTCAGAGGATTTATATGTGTGGGTGTTGTGAAATTTCGTGTCAGCCTGGGATTGCGGCTGGATGCCTTTGGCCATTGGACCTGGCTATCCCAGGAGACTTGGCTGGCCGTGTGCTAGGAAACTGTAGAATTGATACCTTTGGGCTGCCCCTTCGAAGACGTGCGGGACTATGTACCACTGCTTCCTAGGGCTAAATGTGTGGAATGCTTCGTGCACTCGTAGCAGATGACTGGCCGGGGTTCCGCCCGGGGGGGGGGGGGGTACGGTGCCTTTCATGATTTATACAAGGCGAGTTTGGTTGATCAGTGAAAGCTAAGGGCAATTAAGGGGGGCCTGTGCGGTGGTTAACAATATTTGGGCTTTACCCTTCGCGATTCGAGGGGTTACTATTGGTTAGAGAAAGCGCTGGAGCTGCGCTGCAGGATGATGGATGGTAGGTTTTGACGACTATACTGGACATTAGATGTGCTTGTTTATCATGGACAGTTCTTGTGTTGGTGATGGTGCCAGTGCAAAGACCAACTGAGATTGCCCCGGAACCCGTAGTGAAAGCTCTGAATCTCAATGCACATTAGCAAGAGATCGAATGCAATTGGAAGAAACATCCAGTAGGGTGGTCTCCCGAGAGACGTGGAGTGTTCATCTGAGTGTGCTGGCTGGGATATGGCACTTTTGTTTTTGCTCTGTCTCCCAGGAGGGGCATGGCATCTCTGTTTCGTGGTGTTGGGAGATGTTGCAGCATTTCGTCTTGTAGAATCGTAGAGGCGGATGCCAGTGGGGTGTCATTTATTTGAGACATCTACAATGAGCCAGGCCAGCAGGCCGGCGCTTCAGCATCAACTAAGCGTTTCCTGTAACCCATCCTCTATGAGGTGCGGTACGGTATCGAGATTTTTTTGCGAGGAATCCTGTCTCATATGTGGGTGGAGGAGGCAGACATTGACTTCTGTGAGGGCATTCTCTGAGCTTGAATTATGCGCTCCCCCAGGCTGTGTGCTTCTAATACGCCTGGGTTGAGCGATGGCGTGCTTGTCTTGGAAACTAGATGCTCGTCAGAATGGCTGTAGGCTGGCAAACGTATTGACCTATATATCTTGCTGATTCGGGTTATTGCTCAGCGTGCATGATTCTCTGGACTACACCATGCATGTGGAAGGGGAAGCGAAAAGGTGCCAGATGATGGAAAAGAACCAAGGGGAAATTCTTGTCTTTCTCACCCGGCCTCCCAAGCTCAAATGGGCAGTTCTACGAAGGAAGACCTCTTGGTGTTACGCTGGTGACACCACTGTATAGAAGTGCTGGGAGTTTGACAGGAGGCATTTCCCTTCCGTTCAAGTGGTGAGGATGGTGTGGGTCTCTCCTCGGGCTTTTCTCAGGTCCGTGGTTCTGGATGGTGTTCGTGTACTGCCTGGCCGCTCTCAGATCCTTTAGGCCGCGCTCATGGCATTAAGAAAGCCTTGGCAGCCCATGGAGGTTGTGACTCGCACAGGGCCTGGGTCCAGTGATAGGAAAGGAAGGCTTTGCTGAATCACATGTAAGGTGCGTGCGCACCAACAGGAGTGGCTAACGGGATTCAGCTGTTGTGTGTAATGTGAAGCTTAAGCTTCGGGGCGTTATTTCTTGTGCTCTGCGCCAGCTATTGAGTGCATGAGCTATCATTTCGTGAGAGATAGTGGAGCTGACAGGGGGAAATGGTAGAGCTAGGCTTTGGGTCCTGTCGCTATGGTCGTGTGTACTGTGTTGCCACGACGATGAATCGCTTGGGGCAGGAAGATCCAGGAAGTACTAAGAAAAGTGCTGTGTGCTTGACCCAGCACACGCATGCGTAGAGACAAATATATGTAAGAACAAGAAGTACTGATGTGAGGGTTCCAACTTGTGTTTTCCACTAACTGAGCGCTTGGCATACGCAAGGCCTTGTCGGTCAACGGTTTGGGAGGTAAGTTTCTGGCAATGGGAAATGGAAGCGTGTGCTACATCAACGGTGTCTGTTGTGAGTGGAATTTACACCCGATGTATGTCTTCCAAGAGGCCTTGAATTGCTCTGGATCTTGACCGCTGCCGTTCTTCTGTGGATTTCAAGCCAAATTTTTTATATCTCCTCTTGCTCCATGATTTAAATGGCATGGTCTATTCTGCATGGTCTTCACCAATATTAATGTGCATCCCACTCGCTCTCCTGCCTTGGCTGCAGTAGACGGCAGTAATTATGTACTTCATCTGTCTTCTAGAGGTCCACAGCATCCATGTGGCTTGGATTGTCTCTGGTGCCAGTTTTCTGCAGCGCTGGAGTAGTATACCCCATGCTCGTAAATCCAGCTGCCCAGCGCTGGAGTAGTATACCCCATGCTCGTAAATCCAGCTGCCCATGTGTAGGTCTTATGGGTTAAAGGATAAATGTGAAGCTTAACTTTCATACTCCACCTCAGCAGGTGCCCTTACAGTCAAGACTGGCCTTGCGCATGCGAGTTCTTTAGCTAGGCATTTATGCGTGGGCAAGAAATGCGCAGGATGGTCTTGACACAAGTGTTGGGACTATCCTGCGCAGTTCGTGCCCACGCGTTTGCTACCACGCCTTGCTGCTGCTGTCAGCTGAGGTCAGCTGCAGGTCAGGAGCAGGCTCTAGACGTGCGTGCCCCAAGGAAGAAGTTAAAAGAACTCGGAAGTGAAGTTTGAAACAAAATACTGTTAGATGTCCATGTCAATTGCAGTCAAGAGACAACAGACAGTGATCCACGCATTGGCATATCATCACTTGATGCCCCAAAAAACATCCTTAAGGCAGAAGCATGCATGCATGCATATAACAACCCCAGAAGCAGATATGAGACAATTACTCGCAAACACAAACTTGTAACAAGTCGTTATCCTGAGAAGGGTTATGACTGTCCAACCTAGAAGGCCTTGGACTCCAAGGGGTTTGGGTGGTATGCACGAGACAAGTACCGTGATGGCCAGGAGGTGCGCCGCCAAGGTAGGTACAAGAAGCCCATGGAACGTTGGACAAGTTGCCAAGTTCGGAACGTATGTCAGTCACAAGACCAGTCCATTGGGTCAGAGACCCGCACGGCGAGCCCCGTCAAGAATAGGCGGTGGTGCTCGTATGGAACTCCATCTCTAGGATAAAGTGAGATGGGGGGTGCTCGTATGGAACTCCATCTCTAGGATAAAGTGAGATGGGGGGTGCTCGTATGGAACTCCATCTCTAGGATAAAATGAGATGGATGGCGAAGTGACTTCTCAAAGTCCAGCTGCAGCCCACAAGGACAAGTACGTGTGGATATACTATCAAGAGATGTCTACGCATATCTGAATTGGAGTTTTTGAACAAATAGTAGTACGACTCAGTTTCTGCACTATTCCATGGTCTCTCTCTCTCTCTCTCTCTCTCTCTCTCTCTCTCTCTCTCTCTCTCTCTCTCTCTCTCTCTCTCTCTCTCTCTCTCTCTCTCTCTCTCTCCCCCCCCCCCCCCCCCCCCCTCCCCTCTCTCTCTCTCTCTCTCTCTCTCTCTCTCTCCTCTCTCTCTCTCTCTCTCTCTCTCTCTCTCTCTCTCTCTTCTCTCTCTCTCTCTCTCTCTCTCTCTCTCTCCCTCCCTCTCCCTCCCTCTCTCTCCCCCCCCCCTCTCTCTCCCTTCCCCCCCCCTCTCTCTCTCGCTCTCTCTCTCTCTCTCTCTCTCTCTCTCTCTCTCTCTCTCTCTCTCTCTCTCTCTCTCTCTCTCTCTCTCTCTCTCTCTCTCTCTCTCTCATTATCACCTTGAATATTTGGCCCCTGGATTCCGCGTCCCTGCATGATGGATTTATGGTATGCGGTTAGAATAGGCTTCACTCTTAATTGCAAAATAGTAGTAGTTCTTATGGGTCAAAAACGCTGGGCAATACAACTCGCAAGTTGTACCAATTGGTACAACTTGGCACTTTACTGCTCCCCATGACCCTGGAACCCTTAGCTGTTCCTTATCTCTTGCAAATAGAAATATAAGGGTTCCAGCATCGCTAAAAGGATGTTATGCCATATCTGGCCTGACGCAAGGGCATGCTGAAGAAGTTCAAACGAAAACGTAATCGCCTTGGGCGGTTGACAGATCGTCCAGCGCATTTAATGGTAAAAGTGAAATACATCAGCCATGGGTAGCACGGCGGTCGACCTAGTGACAGCTCCACTTGCAGGAATCCCTGGACGACATGACACGTGATGCCCGGTTGTAGAGAGTTTAGCGGAGAGGAGTTTCACTGTGGCTTCAGCAAGGTACCGTCTGTACTTTTCCACTCGCGAGGAGTTAGTACGAGCGAGTCGTGGCAGCCGACGAACTTCTGGAATTCATCTTCTCGGGGCGTGATCTACGGTGCAGGAATGACTCGACTCGTTCGGATCGCTCGTCGAGGTCTCCTGGCTGGTAACAACCATAAGTACACTTTAGGGATACGTGGTTCGCGGTTAGGATGGAAGGATAAGCTGTACCCTTAAGTTGAAGTACACTGTTGTAGAGAGCGACAGGGGAACAGACGTCTTCTACCACGAGGTTCTCGGCCACCGATCGGTCGCGACGGGTTTAGAACCGGTTTCAACCTACGGCCTTCGTGTGCCGGTGTTGGTATGGCAGGATGGGCCCCCCCCTTCTGCCAGCTAGCACAAGTACCACTAGACCAATTTACCAATTTAGAAGAGTGGATGATTTCAGGGGACCTTCGTCCTCCTGGCCTGGTTTATTATTTGGTGCATTTCAATGTAGATATTACTTGTTGTAGCATTTCCTAGGGTATAATGCTCTAGTAGGGTCCTTGGCATAGTGCATGACTTGCCTTGTGATCTAGTTCGCAGTACAACCTCGCTCAGGTACTTCGCTCGGTTGCCCGATCACGCGTCTGTGGCAGTACGATATAATTCAATCCACCCTGGGTTTAAGAGTACGCTTGCGAATCAATCATGTAACACTCTTTTGTTGCACACCACGAACGTCTCACTGTCTCCTTCTAAACCTCTTCCGCTAAGCTATAGTCTACAGTGGTATCGGCGACAAGGATTAGTTCCTTGTCGTTCGTTCGTGGTGCGTTTCTTTCGTGATTGTGATGTCTCGGCATCCTTGTTCGAGTTCGAGGGTCCGTGCACCGAGTCCTGGCATCGCAGAGCCAGATCCATCCATAGATCTTCTTGCTTATGTATATGTAGATCGTTCATGGGTAGATCTTCGTTGTATGCTTAGGCGTGTGGTAGATATCGGTGCCCTGCTCGAAGGAGCCGTTGCATTAGGATCTAGTGTTCCGTCGCATTCCCCTCCAGTTGATACCGCTCAGAGCATTTCAAAGGGACTTGAGATGTTAATTCAGTGCTCTCTCGCGCAACCTGCATCTGTGGTCGTGCCGCAGCCCATACCAACGGCGATTCCGGCATCGGCTACAGCCTCGTCAGGTTCAGGGAAGCCCTCGCTCAAGTTGCCATACCCATCTGTATTCGAGGGAGATCCTATGAAGTTGGATCCATGGCTTATGCAGACTGAAATGTGTTTGGGGACCTACGATGTAGGCTTGGCATCCGCTCGGTGGAGGTGGCTACGACGTTCTAGCGTTGGATTGGTGGACTGGGCAGTTTAAGTTAATTGCTTCAGGGAGTCTTGCTGCTTATGGGACGTGGGAATCGTTTGTGACTGCACTTACTGCTGCTTTTAGGCCTGTAGAGCTGCATAAGAGGCATTTAGAGCAGTTGCTGAGTCTCTCACAGGGAAAGACTGACATGCGAAGCTATATTGCAACATTTAATGCATTGAGGTCAAAGGTTCCAAAGGCATTTGCAGAAGAGACTTTGTGTCACTTATTTTTGGCTGGCTGCAGGGCTGATCTTCAGAAAAGCATCTCCCTACAGTATCCCCAGACCTTGGAAGACTACTTCAAGCATGCTGTGACAATATCAGACCTCCCAGGACCGTCTAAGCCTGTGAACCCTGCTCCAAAGTTCTCCCCTGACTCCAAGTCACCAGGCCCGACAAAAACTTCTGCGCAGCCCTGCGCACATTGTGGCAAGGCAGGACACGCAGCAGAGCGTTGCTGGAAATTGCATCCAGAGCTCAGACAACCCAAGCGCAAGTCAAGTACTACTTGATTTGTTGGTCTTCTTTGGTAAAACAGCAGTGTGAGTCCTGTTTATGATGCCAGCCAACTGTTCAGAGCCCCAGTATGGTATTCCTGTTTTGTATGAGCTTGGTCATCTGCAGAATTATTTCCACAGTTGTTACCATAATTTCATGACCCATATTGTAGGTGGGCATGGTTTGTGTAGAGAGTTTCAGACATCCCCCTCTGCCAGTGACCTGATCAGTCCTGAGAGCATGTTTAAGAGAGATGCAGCTCCTCACCTTATTGATAGTGATGCTCATGTTGTTTTGTTTGTTGATAGTAGTGATAGAGAGGATTCTGTCAGCCAGCTTGTGTCACAGTTGTTGCCAGGAACAAGATTGACTGTGCTCTCTTGTCAAAGCCATTGTGAGCAGGTGCTGGAAGGGACTACTTCACAGCAGTCACATGAATTACTACTCTCGGCTTCTGTTTTGGCTGCATTGGGTTTATCTTCCACCACTATGTGCACACCCCATTGCAATTCCCATACAGGCTTGCCCTTGTTAGTTGTTTGGTACAGTCTGGCTGTCTCGGTGAGAAGAAGAAGCCACTGCCTGCAACCTGTTTTGACTCTTTTGTTCAGCTTGACAGTAGACACATTGTGGATGGTCTTGATCTTTCTGGTACTTGTATTGAGTTTGAGGGAACTCTTGCTGGTAGGACTGTCAGGATTTTGTTAGACAGTGGAGCTTCTGCAAATTTTATTGATGATAAACTTGTGCATGAGCTTGCCCTTCCCACTGAATCTATGAGTTCACATGTTACTGTGAGAGTAGCTGATGGCAGAACATCTATGGTAGGACATAGTGTGTCAACTGACCTGACTGTTGGGACATTGGGTTTTAGAGTCACCTGCCTCCCTACTGAGTTGACTTATTATGATCTTGTCTTGGGCAAACCTTGGCTTACTGCTTTTAACCCAGTTGTAAATTGGAAATTGAATGCTGTGTCCTTGGTTCATGCTGATCAAACACATGTACTTTTGGGGTGTCAGAGGTCAGGCATGCCAGAATATGTGGTTTCTTCTATGGAAGTAGAAGAGATGGTGAAGTTGGGTGAATCAATCTATGTTGTTCAATTAAATGCAGTGACTGACAGTCCAGATACTGATGCATATAATGTGCCAGAGTTGGAGGAGCTTTTGCAGGAGTTTCAAGATGTTTTATCTGGACTTCCTGAAGGCCTACCCCCTACTCGTGCTGGAGACCACCATATCAGATTGGAGCCGGAGGCAACTCCTCCAGTCTCTCGTATTTACCCACTGTCCGGAGCTCAGCTGGCTGAACTTCGTGCGCAGTTACAAGAGCTCCTGGAGCGAGGCTTCATCCGCCCATCAACATCCCCTTTTGGTGCACCTATCTTGTTTGTCCCAAAGAAAGATGGTGGCTGGCGTTTGTGCATTGACTATAGAGCCTTGAATAGGATTACTGTTAGGAACCAGCACCCATTGCCTAGAATTGATGAGATGTTTGAACAACTTCATGGCAGTTGTATCTTTTCTAAACTTGATCTGGCTTCTGGGTATCATCAGATACGTATGCATGAAGACAGTATAGAAAAGACTGCATTTAAAACTCGTTATGGTCATTATGAATTTACTGTGATGCCTTTTGGGTTGACTAATGCTCCTGCCACCTTTCAGGCTGTAATGAACTCTGTCTTGGCTCCCTTTCTTGACAGATTTGTGCTAGTGTACCTAGACGATATCCTCATTTATTTTAAATCTGTTGCAGAACATATGGAGCATCTAAGAACTGTCTTGTCAGTGTTACGGGAACATAAATTTTATTGTAAAAGGTCTAAGTGTGAATTTGCTGCCAAGCAGGTGGAATACCTTGGGCACCTGTTGACACCGGATGGGATCAAGGTGGATCCTAGGAAGGTTGCTGCCATTCAGGATTGGCCCACTCCTTGTAATGTGTCACAGTTGAGAGGGTTCCTTGGGTTGACACAATATTATGACACTTTTATTGACCATTTTGCAGATGTTGCTTATCCTATGACTGAGTTGCTTAAGAAGGATATGCCTTGGACCTGGGAGGGACCCCAGAGGGAAGCCTTTGTTGCACTGAAAGATCTTGTTTCTACTCCTCCTTGCCTGTTGATGCCTGATTTAGACAAACCTTTTGTTGTACATGTAGACGCCTCAGGATTTGCTGTTGGAGCTGTACTACAGCAGGATCAAGGGAAGGGACTGCAGCCCGTGGCCTTCGAATCCAGGAAATTCCAACCCCCTGAAAGGAAGTTAGCACCCTATGATAGAGAATTGCTTGCCCTGATACATGCATTACTGAAGTGGAAGCATTTGTTGCTAGGGGCTAAGTTTACTGTGCACACTGACCAGCAAGCACTTAAGTATTTACTTACTGCTCCTGTTAGGACTAGTAGACAAGAACGTTGGCTTACTGAGATCATGAGGTTCATGCCTGACATCAAATATGTTAAAGGGACTGACAACGTTGTTGCAGATGCTTTATCCAGGCGTGTTGATTTAGCAGTAATGCATGTCTCCTCTGTTTCTGTCTCGTCCCTCCTACCAGAAATTGCTTTGCTGTGTACTAATGACCCCACAGTTACTAAACTGGTGGAAGAAGGTGTTTTGGTGATGAGAGACACTATACCTTATTCTGTGCAGTCAGGTCGAGTATTTGTCCCTGATGCAATGAGAGAGAAGGTATTGAGAGAGTGTCATTCCACCCCCTTTTCTGGACATCTTGGGATTAACAAGATGCATGACTTAGTTTGCAGGAACTTTTGGTGGCCACGGCTCAACTCGTCAGTCAGGGACTTTTGCAGGTCTTGTGACACCTGCCAGCGCACTAAAGGGACGGGAACTGTACCTTATGGACTGCTCCAGCCACTACCTATTCCGGATGGACCTTGGCAGAGCGTTTCCCTGGACTTAGTGACTGATTTACCTGTCTGTTGTGGGTTTGATTCTATTGTGGTATTTGTTGATAGGTTTTCTAAGTTGTGTGTATTGGCTGCATGCAATAAAACTATCACTGCACCCCAGCTTGCACAACTATTTATTGACAGGGTCTTTGTGAGATTTGGAATGCCTACCTCAATTGTGAGTGATAGAGATCCTAGGTTCACTAGCCATTTTTGGCAGGCCTTTATGAATATATTGGACTGCCTTAAAGAGTGCCAAATCTAACCTTGCCTCTGCACAGCAACGGCAGAAGACTTACGCGGATAAGAAGAGACGGGACCATCCTTTTAAGGTGGGGGACCAGGTCTTGCTGGCTGCGAGGAAGAACTAGCTTGAACCTGGGCTCTCGTCCAAGTTATCAGCTAAGTATTTTGGGCCCTTTGTGATTGCTGCAGCAGTTGGTTCTCGAGCTTTTAGGCTTGTGTTGCCTGAGACTGTTAACATTCATCCTGTATTTCATGTTTCCCAGTTGAAGCCATATGTATCTTCATCTGTACCAGTGACCGTTACTTCACCACCTCCTTTGTATGCAGACAGGCGTGGCGGCGTGTACGAAGTGGAGGCCATCATAGCTAAGAAGAGAGTTGGAAAGTCTTGGCGCTACTTAGTCAAATGGAAAGGCTACGATGAGACTGAGAATACTTGGGAGCCTCTTGCCCATGTTCGCCATCTGGCTGATGACGTGGCAGCTGCCCCTGTCTTCTCCTAAGTCCCACTTGCGGGCATCCCTTGATTAAGCCATTTGCGGCTTGAGCCTTTTCCAGCCACTTGCGGCTGATGACCCTTGGAGCTTCAATGCCAGCCAGCTTGGGTTTGGGAGGGAGGGAGGGTGGAAGGGTCTGGGAGGGGGATTCGTGATTGGGGATTTGCATGCATGTCTCTTGGTTATATGTTTTGCATGGGTTATGTTTCCTTGACCCACGGCTCCACTTTGTGATGCACTTGCTGTTGCAGTGTAGCTGCAAATTGTAGTTCCGTGCTTGAATAACTTGCTTTGGTATCTTACCCATGAGATACAACATGTGGCAGTTAGTGTGTCTAGCTTGCTGCTCTAGACAATATGCCTTATGCCCGTTGTTGGAAAACCACCTCAAGCGAAGGTTGCACTGCGTAGCAGGGTAACTGGACCTAAGGTTTGGACAAGTGCTAGTCTAATGACTCAACCTTATTGTTTCATCACTGGTGTGAGTGCTGTCTAGGGAGTTCGTCCCCTAAGTTAGAGGATCCGCCTTGCAGACGATAGTCCTTAGAATGTTAAGGTATTCGAGCATTGAGCAGATGAGTCCCTCGTCTGTGTCGTGCTAAACTTGCTTGTGGATTTCATCCTCTGACTTGCGTTATGTAGTAACTATAGGAGGTGTGATTGTCTATAGTTACAGTAAGCAGGGTTCGTGATACCCCTGTCTTACGTTTGTGGCCCCATTTGCCATAAACATCATCTCATAGCTTATGCCAAGGGGGAGGGCATGTAGCATTTCCTAGGGTATAATGCTCTAGTAGGGTCCTTGGCATAGTGCATGACTTGCCTTGTGATCTAGTTCGCAGTACAACCTCGCTCAGGTACTTCGCTCGGTTGCCCGATCACGCGTCTGTGGCAGTACGATATAATTCAATCCACCCTGGGTTTAAGAGTACGCTTGCGAATCAATCATGTAACACTCTTTTGTTGCACACCACGAACGTCTCACTGTCTCCTTCTAAACCTCTTCCGCTAAGCTATAGTCTACACTTGTTGCCGGGGAAGCCCATGGGTTCTCCGTCACGGGGCTGCAACTGTCGAGCTATTTCAATGAGAAGTGAAGTACTAGTGACTCCGAACCAGGTGTGCAACATGTCGGTATATACGGGCATACATGGGGAAGCCAGGGGCCATGGCCATACACGATGGTAACACACATTGAATTAGCGATCAACAGAAAACGCAAATCGGAGGGAAGAGATAGAGGTCGTGAACACGAAATCAATGAGAATGAGGGGATCTTCAAGGAAAAAGATGCGGGAAACACGAAGGCAGTACATAGTGGGAGAGAGAGACAGGGAGCTCCCGGTCTCTCGCGTCCACTATGTACGGCCTCCGTGTTTCCCGCATCTTAAGAAGCTTTTTAGGTCCACAGCTGTAGGCTCCTGCAGGCTCCTCGAGGGAAATGTCCAACCCATGTACTTAGGTTCACAGGCTCCTCTGAAGTGGGAATACTTCGTGGACATGTACTTGTGAGTACGGTGTTGCTAGTCTATCATCTTTTCCCCTACCCATCGCGACCTCCCTAAAGCTGCCCCGGTGATGGTCATGTGCGTTCTGGCCTTCTGCCACTCGATAGGGGATCCTCCGGAGGGGCTTTTATTTTGTGTTTCGAGGCACATATGTGGAAAGGATACCTGGGTTTCCAGGTATATTCTGAGAGTGAAGAGCATTTCAGTCCTCTTTATTCTCCCCCACCTTTAAGGATTAGCCGCATTTAGTCCCAAGGCCCTGGCCCGGGCAATTGGTTTATTGGTTTATAATTAAGAGTGAAGCCTATTCTAACCGCAGACCAAAATCCATCATGCAGGGACGCGGAATCCAGGGGCCAAATATGCAAGGTGATAATGAGAGGGACAGAGAGAGAGAGAGAGAGAGAGAGAGAGAGAGAGAGAGAGAGAGAGAGAGAGAGAGAGAGAGAGAGAGAGAGAGAGAGAGAGAGAGAGAGAGAGAGAGAGAGAGAGAGACAGACAGACAGAGAGAGGGGGGGGGAGAGGGAGAGGGAGAGGGAGAGGGTTTCTCATTTTGGTCTCAATTTTCCAATAATCATGCTTTTTTCTCATTGCTTGCTAGTTATAACACGGTGTGTGTGTGTGTGTGTGTGTGTGTGTGTGTGTGTGTGTGTGTGTGTGTGTGTGTGTGCGTGCGTGTGTGTGTGTGTGTGTGGGTGGGTGGGTGGGTGTGTATGTGTGTGTGCGTGTGTGTGTGTGTGTGTGTGTGTGCGTGTGCGTGTGCGTGTGCGTGTGCCTTAAATCCCAGTGGATAGAAATATCTTTCGTCAAGGATCCCTCTGCCAACTATTTGAAGAGATGAAGATCATGATCTAGTTGCTGATATCAGGGCACCTCAGTACTGAGGTTCCCTGATCTAGTGGACGATGAGGCATGCCCCGACCCATGAAACGTTTCATTGTTAACACTGTACAATTCCCGGGACCATGGTGGAAACTGGCCAGTTCCCCATGCATTCAAGCTGTTGAGCACGCACAATTGCAATTGTGCGTCCTCAACAGCTCCGAAGTAGGAGCGAGTTTTTTATGCTGCCTTATTAGTAACGACCATGGCCCCTGCTGCCAGCCGGCTTACCAGAATGTAGCATACGTGGTTCGAACCGCAATTACGATATGCTTCAATTTTCATGAAGGCGTTGCCCGGACCTGGCAGTCCCTCTTGAAAGTTGCCCTAGCAAGTTGCCCGGACCTGGCAGTACCGGCTCATGCAGTCAACGTGGATTAGTTCCAGTCCGAAAGGATAACTCGATGTCCCGACTAAAAACGGCTTTTAACCATTTCTCGGTTCCGGATTTGGAGCTGCAACATACAAAGCATACGTATGCTATTCAAAAGTGGTGGGCTGGCCCTGATTGGGGCATTCACTGTTTCACAGAGTCAAGGTTGGGCAAACGAGCCCGGAAATGCTGTATTTGTGGTGGTGGACCGGGCTTAAAGCATGTAGTTTTGAGTGCGCTTGAGTCAAACAACTCAGCTTCCTGGGGCGCCCTTTCGTGTTTTGCGCAAAAATGCTTTCATAAGTGAAGACAAGCCAAATTTCCAATCTGCAGGAGGAAAACACAGTTCAGAAGCCACCATTTAATGCTGTTGGCAAAGGGGGCACTTGCTGGTCTCTCCTAATAGTGGATCTGGATCCTAGACAATTCTATCGTTATCTCTTTAGCCATAAGTGCTGTTTCTGGATGCAATATTTCCTTCCTTCTCTGTGACCAGCCGCAACCCAACTGATTTTAAAAGAAAACTTATTTATTTGGGGGAGTGGAAGGGTAGGAGTGATACTTCGAAGATACTTGAGATGAGCTAAGGCAGGGCAGCCAGCGTCAGCATTGAACCACATGGCCCCACGTGGTAGCATATGTGGCAGTGCTCCCTGCCCGAGAGTCTCGGTGCAGACTCGGTCCAAGATGCTCATTGCCGTGCCCAGATGCCCCGGAAGGAATCATGCAAATTTTAGCTAGTAGTGTAAGATCGTTCAGAAGGTTCAGGTAAGACTGTGAGATGGAATTCGTTTTTGGCTGTGTATTACATATTGGAAGGTGTTAACCGTCTTCAACCTAAGAAGACACGGCAGGACCGTTATGGCTGTCGAGGACAGTAACCACCGACAGCATCGGGCCGAATTCGTTCATACTCATTACTCTGGATATCTTGTTCTCTTTCTGGGGCTTGGGTGTATTACCTATGATAGCATTCAGGTGCGCTACGTGTTTGTATGCTTGAGGTTTTGTTGCATTGCAGCGAGGGAGATTGTATTGGGACTGGCTTTTCACTCATACAAATTCGTCATACTTGATGCGGAATTCATGTTTGGATGCGCCAAGCAAGCAGAACCTTTGAAAGCGAGATCCGTGGCTGTTCGTGGCGGCTCTTTTAAGCGTCATCGATAGGATTTATAGATTTTTGCTCAATTTTAACGTTTATCTCGTCATTAATGTGAGAAAGACTGATATGATGCACAAAATTGCACCGAAGATGTATTACTTTGAGGGCTATGGGCTATTGTGATCCACACAGTCCCATGTTGAATATGTTGACATAGATTTTGCACCAGAGCAGTGCCTCCTCATGAAAGGTCACCAATTATAGAGGCTCTGAGAAGCAAAATTCATATCTTTTATCGCATGGAGTGCAACAGAAAGTTCCTCTATTATCTCGGGATGCCATGTCGCCACTGTAGCTACAACTCTCCGTCAGGATGCAGTCTTAATACTTAAACCCGAAAGACCTATCAACCACACCATATAAAAATAAAAGTTCATACATTGCAGAGTATAAGCGTAACTTGTGCGACATGAACGAGTGGATGTTTCACGTTACCAGGTATGGTGACTCGATGTGTGTCAGCCAGCTTGCTTATGGACATGATGGCCCAGCTAGAAGAACAAGGCCAGGCCTGCGAGGAACCTAATCAACTTTTGGGGGGGGGGGGGGTATGTAATGAATCTCATGCCATGTGTAGAAAAAATCGCCCCTAGGGAGGTGCACGACCAAACCTCATGGGGCAGGTAACAATCAGTGCCGCGAAGTTAGAAGCCACACTTGCTACTGATTAGTGGCCGTTGATGAATGCAGGGGATTCTGCAGCACTTCCAGCTCAACAGGAAGTGGTTCTACCTCTACGGTAGCCGCCCTCTCTCTGTATCAACACAGCCAATTCGTTGGCCTTACATCTATATTCATGCACACCTCTAGTCTTCCTGCACGGCTCTCTTTGGGCACAGCCGCCACACAAGATGGTAGATGACCTCCAGATGGTCATAGCCATGGGGTCAAGGTGCCGGGAGTATTGAGGCGGGAGTTTAGGGCTCTCGCCCCCATCTTTCTTTTCCCAATAGGAGGCTGTCAGTACATCCCAATGGAAGCCAGATAGACACTTAGATGGGAGGCAGATGGTACACCCAGATAGGAGGGAGGTGGTACATCAAGATGGGAGGCGGCTAATACAACCAGATGGGAGGCAGATGGTATAGCTAGATGGGAGGCAGATGGTACACCCAGATAGGAGGGAGGTGGTACATCCAGATGGGAGGCGGCTAATACAACCAGATGGGAGGCAGATGGTACAGCTAGATGGGAGGCAGATGGTACAACCAGATAGGAGGGAGGTGGTACATCCAGATTGGAGGCGGCTAATACAACCAGATGGGAGGCAGATGGTACAGCTAGATGGGAGGCAGATGGTACACCCAGATAGGAGGGAGGTGGTACATCCAGATTGGAGGCGGCTAATACAACCAGATGGGAGGCAGATGGTACAGCTAGATGGGAGGCAGATGGTACAACCAGATAGGAGGGAGATGGTACATCCAGATGGGAGGCGGCTAATACATCCAGATGGGAGGCGGCTAATACAACCAGATGGGGCGTAGATTGTACACCACATGGGAGGCGGCTAATACCAGATGGGACGTAGATTGTACACCACATGGGAGACAGATGGTACACCCAGATGGGAGGCAGATGATACACCACATGGGAGGCAGATTATATACCCAGATGGGAGGGAGATGGTACACCACATGCGAGGCAGATGGTACACTCAGATGGGAGGGAGATGGTACACCACATGGGAGGCAGATGGTACAATTAGATGGGAGGGAGATGGTACACCACATGGGAGGCAAGTGGTACACCCGGATGGGAGGCGGATAGTACAACCAGATGGGAGGCAGATGGTACATCTAGGTGGAAAGCAGATTGTACATCTGGATGGAAGGCAGATGGTACACCCGTATGGATGGCAGATGGTAGATGGAGATGCAAGATAGGAGGAGCTGCGGAACAGGTGCAGACCAGCATGGACAGAGGCAATCAAAGTTCTTTAAGGGGGGGTTTTGGAGTGGGGAGGGGTTTGAGTGGGAAGGGTCAGGTGCAAGGTAGGAAGGGAAGGGGTCCCTTGGAGCAGTGGGAAGGGAGGGTGGCCGGAGGAGGGGTGTGTGTGTGTGTGTGTGTGTGTGTGTGTGTGTGTGTGTGTGTGTGTGTGTGTGTGGTGTGTGTGTGTGTGTGTGAGGGAAGGGGGGAGATGAAGGCAGAGAGAAAGTGGGTGAGGAGGGTGGAGGGGGAAAGATGGAGAGGAGGGAGCTCCGCACACAAGTGCACATGCTTACAGCTGTTTCTAGAGAGGTACAGTGAAAGAGGGAGAGAGGATTTTGCAGCCAGGGGGAGGGGGTAGAGGGCAATTGATGGTGAGAATGAGAAGGAAGCGAGATTCCCCCCACCCCCTCCCCCCCCCCGGGTGAGGGGAGGAGGGGCAGTGCTAAGTTGAGTGCGGGGAGGGAGGGGGGGCATGGGAAAGGAGGGGAGGGCAAACGCATAGGTCAATGGCAACACAGCGAGTGGGTCATTAGAAGTCCTTACAAAGCAAACGACGAGCGTTTAAGTTGTGTTCTGAGGCATGTCTGGCTCGTTTTCTTAGGTACCCCTAGCTGGGTTCTGAGCTACCCTTGGCTTGGGTTCTGAGGTGCCCCTGGCTTGGGTTCTGAGGTACCCTTGGCTTGGGTTCTGAGGTACCTTTGGCTTGGGTTCTGAGGTACCCTTGGCTTGGGTTCTGAGGTGCCCCTGGCTTGAGTTCTAAGGTACCCCTGGCTTGAGTTCTGAGGTACCCCTGGCTTGTATTCCGAGGAACGCCTGGCTTGAGTTCTAAGGTACCCCTGGCTTGGGTTCTGAGGTACCCCTGGCTTGGGTTCTGAGGTACCCCTGGCTTGTATTCCAAGGAACTGCTTGGGTAGGTACCCCTGGCTTGGGTTCTGAGGTACCCCCGGCTTGGGTTCTGAGGTACCCCCGGCTTGGGTTCTGAGGTACCCCTGGCTTGGGTTCTGAGGTACCCCTGGCTTGGGTTCTGAGGTACCCCTGGCTTGGGTTCTGAGGTACCCCTGGCTTGGGTTCTGAGGGGGCCGGATGGTGAGTGCAGGTATCGTCATCGTGTTTGCGTACTGGTATCTACAACCGCTAAGGCAGAAACTGGGTTCTGCTTCCAGGTAACACCCTTCTTGAACTCTCCTTCTGCCGCATCACTTTGTGCATGAAAAGCCCATCTAGTCACCTGGACAAGTGTACCATTCATTTTGGTCATTGTTACATTGGCAGCGAAAGCCGTCGCGGTGGTAATGTGCACCATTCATTTCGGTCATTCATTGATTGATTCATCGGCAGTGCAAGCCATCGTGATGCTTATGTGTGCCATTCAATTCGTTCATTGATTGATTCATCGGCTATGAAAGCCATCGTGATGGTACTGTGTACCAGTCAATTCGTTCCTTGATTGATTGATTCATCGGCAGTGAAAGCCATCGTGATGGTAATGTGAGACATTTCTTCCTTCAGTCATTCTTCCTGTGTGCGCCTGCGAGATCTGTGTTTTGCAGAATGCCTGGGATTGCTGCTCAGTTTGTTCCGCACAATGCAGACCTGGCTCCCTTGTACGTTCTCATGTGGGGGGCATAGTACATTCTCATTCAGTGCATAGATCTCCAAATTTTTTAACGCAAAAATAGGAATTAGAGGGGATAAAATGGGAATTGGGAAATGGGTAGTACGTGCAAACTGGAGTGTGGGACTGTGGTGTGGAAGTAGTGGCTTAATGTATAAAAATGAGTGGGCTTGCTGCAATGACTGCTGGCTCTCCTCTAATAATGTTGCTTCTTTCAACGGACTTCTATCCTAGTCCCCCACCCCCCAAAACCTTACTCTCTTTTCCTCCTCTGCCCCCCCCCTCCCTCCCCTCTCCTCTCTCTCTCTCTCTCTCTCTCTCTCTCTCTCTCTCTCTCTCTCTCTCTCTCTCTCTCTCTCTCTCTCCTCTCTCTCTCTCTCTCTCTCTCTCTCTCTCTCTCTCTCTCTCTCTCTCTCTCTCTCTCTCCCCCGCTCCCTCTCCCTCCCCCCCCTCCCCACCAGGGCAGAAGTTAAATCAAAATTGAGAAGGACTGAGGAGGGCCCCTGCTCATGTGCAGCGGCTACATCAACTTCTACGCGGCCTACCTGCTATGGATCGGAGGCGCCATCTTTGTGCACCTGCCGCCCTTCTCCTCGCTGGGTATCGACATGAAGACCGACCTGTCTCTGTCTCTCACCATCTTCCTGCTGTCGCTGACGGTCAGCGCCCTGCTCCTGCTAAAGGGGGGGGGGGGGGAGAGAGGGGGCTTTCAAACGCGAGGAGGGCTGGGGAATGTACCACATTAGGCCAGAGTAGTATCCATGGGTTGCAGACCCCACGCTCTCTCCCTCTCCCCCCCCTCCCTCTCTCCTCTCTCTCTCTCTCTCTCTCTCTCTCTCTCTCTCTCTCTCTCTCTCTCTCCTCTCTCTCTCTCTCTCTCTCTCTCTCTCTCTCTCTCTCTCTGTGTGTGTGTGTGTCTGTGTGTGTGTGTGTGTGTGTGTGTGTGTGTACCAGTTGGCATGCAGACGTTCCTGGGTTGGGTGTGTGTGTGTGTGTGTGTGTGTGTGGTGTGTGTGTGTGTGTGTGTGTGTGTGTTCGTGGGGGGGGGGTGCGTTTGAGTGCCCGGCGGGGGGGGGGGGTGCGGAGAGGGGCTGAGGAAAAAAGAGAAGGGAGTGGGGAACAAAGCGTTCGCCGAGTGGGAGAGACGAGGGGGCAGGAAGAGAGGCCCGCTGGCGCACATGTGTGCACACACGCACGCACACATACACACACACACACACACGCACACACCCATACACACACACATGCATGCATGCACGTATGCACCCGCATCAAAGAACAGAAAAGGTGAAGGATGGGGCCTGAAGCACGGGGGAGACGTGGCTGGCTTGCAGGTGCTGCTAGCGTTGCACTGCGTCCATGGCGTGGCTGTCAGGTTCAAGCTCATGTCTCCGACCCTGTACAACCCTTTCGCCAAGAACAAGCAGCTCTTCTCAATCATCTTGATTAACAGCTGGAACATTGCCTTTGCCTGCTGGTCCGTCTCCACCCCACTCCTGCCCCCCCCCCCTCTCTCCCTCTCTCTCTCTACCCCCCCTCCCTATGTGTGTGTGTGTGTGTGTGTGTGTGTGTGTGTGTCTGTGTCTGTGTGTGTTTTTGTGTGTGTGTGTGTGTGTGTGTGTGTGTGTGTGTGTGTGTGTGTGTGTGTCCATGCATGCATTGGGAACCTGCAAAGTGAGCATGGCCTCGCACATATAATTAAGCTTTCTCCCCCCCCCTCCCCGCCCCCCCCCCTCCCCACAAATCTCGCCCCGGTTTCAAGGCTTAGAAGTCGTTACAGAAGTTTTGTTCCCTCCCCCCCCCCCCCGCCGGGGGGGGCGGTGGTGAAAAGTTCCCCTTCTCTGTCCCTCACCTCAGGCAGGCTTGGTGGAGCTGGTAAGAGTGCAAAACACATAATGTGAGTTCATCTACACATCACATGCTACGATGACGAGATCCGGCAGTCAGGCCAACCTTTCATTCACGAGATCCACCCACCCCTTACGATTTCTTACACGGAACCCACCAACTCGATTAGGTGCGACACACAAACTAATTACGACAAGTCTCGACAAGGTTTCACAAACCTATGCGTCATTGTCCCTTCCGTTTTAGCTAAAGACTATAAGACACAGCTGATTATTGAGTCATTCTGGAGTCATTCTTGAATCATTCTGGAGTCATTCTGGAGTCATTCTCGAATCATTCTGGAGTCATTCTGGAGTCATTATGGAGTTGTCAGCCTGGTGGGTTTGCGCAGCACGTACTACTCATTCTGCGGAAATGCGGGAGAGGCAATGGAGGCAAGCGTCGACGTTGTCAAGACCGCTGTGTGCCGAAAGTGGCTGCATCCGATCGACTTGCCCCACCATGCAGTGTTTGCTCCCTGGGTTATATACAGTGCGACCCCCGGCCTGCATCGCCCTTCCCTCCTATACTTGCATGCTGTACTGTTGTATGCCACTCTGTTTTGTTATTTTGTATGCTATCTGTCTGTAGTTCCTGTGCCCCCCCCCCTCTCTCTCCTCTCTCTCTCTCTCTCCTCTCCTCTCTCTCTCTCTCCTCCTCTCTCTCTCTCTCTCTCTGTGTGTTGTGTGTGTGTGTGTGTGTGTGTGTGTGTGTGTGTGTGGTGTGTGTGTGTGTGCGTACTTCTGTGTGAGAGAGAACAGGGGGGGGGGGGGCAGGAGGGAGGTGATGAGCACTTCTACTTACTCAAAATGGACGACATGTGGGGCTTTCCCTTGCCTTCCTGACCAAAAAAAAATTAATAAAATAAAAAAATGAAAATTAAAAAAATGGCAGATAGAGGGGATTGTGGCGAGAGAAGCATCAAAACTCGAGGCGTCTGAAGTCAAGATGGCCGGGACGGCGCTTGCATCACATGGGAGCCTGTGATGGGAATGGACGATGCTGAGTGAAGAAAGGAGAAGGTTGACGTCGACTGAACTGGGAAAGTTGACGTGGACTGAAAAAGAGGGGTTGATGTCAGGGAATTAGGGTTGATGTCAGGGATTTAGGGTTGATGTCAGGGAATTGAAATGGGATGGGGTGCAGGCGAGCAATCTGGGGCGTCCCCAAACGCATCCCCAAATGCATTGAGAGGCAATCACAGCACGTACCTGATGGTCGATATCCCACTGGATGGAAGGGGGCCCATCAAAATTCCCGCTGACCGCACCATCTCGCCGGTCTTCACCATGTGGCTCACCTTGATCTTCATGTACC
>KV908388.1:343288-345788 GCA_002005505.1 Botryococcus braunii
GGGGTGAGGGGAGCACATCTGCCTGCATGCATGCAGGCATTCTTGCAGGCACGGCCGATTATGCTGGACGGGAGGAGGGCCCCTCCTCCCTCAACCCACCCCCCCCCCCCGGCACTAAGGGTGGGAATGATGTTCAAACTATCACAAATCTGTCGATCAGTCGGGGCCGGGGAGGGGTGGGGCGGGGCGGGCGCACATGGCTACGGACGCATGTCTGGTGTCCTGAAGGAGCCCCCCGGGGGGGGGGGGGGGAGGGCCCGGCCCGCATTCCCATCTGCCGCCCCACCCCGCCCCCCCGGGGGGGGGGGGCGGGGGATGCAGCACATGTACGTGGCATGCATGTGGAGTGTTGAAGGGAGGAAGCGGGTGGGGGCAGGGGGCATGTAGTACACACATATGCGTGCGTGGGAATTTAGTGAAGGAAAGAAGCGGGTGGGGTGGGGGAAGGGGCAATGCCCATGTGTGTGTGCATGTGTGTGGGTTACTAAAAAGATGAAGCGGGTGGGGGTTTTTGGGGGGGGGGGGGCGGGGGGCATGTAGACTGCACATGTGCGTGCATGCATGTACAAAAATGAAGGGAGAAGTGGGTAGGGAGTTTGGGCGGGGGGGGGATGTAACATACACACGTGCGTGCATGCGTGTCGTAGATCGACGGAAGGAAGCTAGTGGGGAGTGGGGGGTCATGTAGTATGCACATGTGCCTGTATGATTGTCGAAAATTGATGAGAGGAAATTGTTGAAAATTGATGAGAGGAAATTTTTGAAAATTGATGAGAGGGAATTGTTGAAAATTGATCAGAGGAAATTGTTGAAAATTGATGAGAGGAAATTGTTGAAAATGGATGGGGGCCGGGGGGCAGGCAGCAACGCGGCAGGCGCCCTGGCGACTACCCCCCAGAGAGGGGGACGGTTACACCTTCGAGCACCTAGCCGCTCGGGAAGAGGTGTGGCTGGATTTCTGCGCCGACACAGGCGACGGCGGGTGCGCCCCAAGACGTTGAACGCCCCAACAGATTGCAAAACACGCACACACACACACACACACACACACACACACACACACACACACATATCTCTCTCTCTCTCTCCTCTCTCTCTCTCTCTCTCTCTCTCTCTCTCTCTCTCTCTCTCTCTCTCTCTCTCTCTCTCTGTCTCTCTCTGCTAGAGTTGGAAAACAGTGTCTGCCCGCTTCAGCAGCACATCTTTTGAAGTACGTGATCCATGAACAGCAAAAAAGCCACACCAGCAACACACACACACACACACACACACACACACACACACACACACACACACACACACACACACACACACACACACACGGCCCAAAAGCATGGATGATAGGGTCAGAAGAAAAAGGGAACAAGTGCGGGGATCAAACAATGACCCATCAGTGTAAGTATAATGTAGAATACTGTAAGCATCCAGGGGGACCCCAGAGCTCGCTCGTCGACCCCAGAAAACCCTAGAAAACCCTAGAAAACGTTTTTGCAATGGTGGACTCTCATTGGTTGGCCCTGGCTCACAGGAATCCAACGTACGCTGTGGCGAAGTCGATGGCGTCCCCCACGCTGAAAGTAACAGTTCCCCCAGAGCTGCCCAACCCCCCACCAGCAAAGCCCGTGGGGAGGGCGACTCGGACATTCCCTGCTTATCGGGACGACGGCACGGTTTCCGACAGCGACGCAAGCTCCGGCCTGGAAACGCCCCCAAGGGCCCAGCAACGGGAGCACAGCTCCCGCCGCCCCTCTTCTGGCGCCCAGGGTACCCCCGGAGGAACCCGTGTCCTCCCCCGTGCAGATGCTCTTATTCTCGGTGCGTCTGCCCTTTGCCTGTGCACTGCAGGCGTGTGGGCTGGCCCACGTGCTCTTCCCCCTTCCTGACTGTCTGCCTTCTCGTGCTGCTGCTTTGTACAGGCTGCATGTGTTACGGAAGTTTTTACACAATATCGTTCTCCTTGCTTGCTGGTGTTTGTGGATGTGTGTGTTGGTGGGGTCGTGTGTGTGGGGGGGGGGGGGAGTGAGAGAGAAGGGGGAGAGGGAGAGATGGTGTGTTTGTGTGTGTGTGTGTGTGTGTTTTGTGTGTTGTGTTATTGTGTGTGTTTTGTGTGTAAAGTGTGTGTGTGAGGTGTGTCTGTGTCTCTGTGTGTGTGTGGGGGGGGGGGGGGGGTAGAGCATAAACATTGCAGAGGGGGAGGAGAGATAAGAAAGGGGGGAGTGAGTGAGCGGGCATGGCATGTTTTTGTGAAACAACTCCCCTCTGGATCCCACCATAGCAAATTGAACGGGCACAGCAATTTCCTCGGGCAAAGGTATGAGCATTGAGGGGTACAAGCATTGAGGGGTACAAGCATTGAGGTACAAGGTACAAGCATACACAAGGTTCAAGCATTGAAGTACAAGGCACACAAGCATACACATACACAACATACACAAGCATACACACAAGGCGCGAGCATTGAAATGTACCTGAGGGAGGCGCAGGGGGTGATCTAGCATAC
>KV908388.1:350788-373288 GCA_002005505.1 Botryococcus braunii
TTGACGTTTAAGGGGCTTGGAGGGGAGGAGTGGCGCCGAATCCCGCTTATATGTTGCAGTGGAGTGTTGGAAAGGAGGGGGTGTTGCGCGAGAAGACAGAGGCAAGTTTGCTTGTGATGGGGGAGTGTGAAAATGTGGGGCAGGTAGGTTTGGCTCCGGGCCTTGGGCATTTTGTGTTTGTATGCGTTTGGCGTGGTAGGGTGAAAATGCACCTACGTGACTTCATACCACCCAACCAACCTACCCACCGAACTAAACAAGGGGATGGATGGAGCAGGGAGGACAGATGTATGTGGATGTGTGCATGTGTGTGCGTGTGTGGTGTGTGTGTGTGTGTGTGTGTGTGTGTGTGTGTGTGTGTGTGTGTGTGTGTGTGTGTGTGTGTGTGTGAGTGTGTGAGAGAGTGAGTGACAGAGAGAGAGTTGGGGGGGGGGGCGGTTGGGAGAGCACGCGTGCGCGCGGAGAGAGAGAGAGAGAGGAGAGAGAGAGAGAGAGAGAGAGAGAGAGGAGAGAGAGAGGAGAGAGAGAGAGAGAGAGAGAGAGAGAGAGAGGAGAGAGAGAGAGAGTGGAGTTGCGGCCTTTCGATGCTGAGGGGGCCTACCGTAAACCAACGTGAAATGCGACAAAACCGTGGCATGGTGCGCAGGTGGGCGTGTCACCCCGGTGTGACGGAATGGCGGAAATCTTGGACGCCCACACTTTGTGGGACGGATTCGTGGGCTTCATGCGTGCGACGGGCGACGCATTTGTATCCATCTTTGCGGAATCCTACATCTCCCCAGCCACGCTGCTGTGTCTGCTGATCCTGACCTTCAGCCTGGCACGGTCGGGGGGCGTGGGCGCTCTCACCTCCTCCTCCCCCGCCCCCTCGCCAGTGACCCCGTCTTTCTGGGAGTCTCTCTCCCTGCGGTACGCACTGCCCCCTCGTTCCCCCTCAGCAACAATTGCTTTCAGTTTTTCTTTCTTTTGGGAGTGTGGCGGTGTCACAGGGTCTTTTCTTCCGAGGTTCTGTTTTTGGTTCTTTTTCTCCTTTTCTTCTTTCCTAACCCGGGGGCAGAGGGGAAAGTCAGAGCCACCATCCCTCCCCCATCCCCCCAGCCCCCGGGTGGCCATGGATCGTCAGGGCCGAGTCCTCATTGGCATCCAATGTGGCTTGTAGCTCCCACGCAAGATGAGGTCAATCCGAAATTCTTTTAAAGCTAAACTTAGGTTTCCCCCCCTCCCCCCCCCGAAAATAACACTACAGGGGTTGTCATAGAGATGTGGGTGTCGTCTGTATCCACAAGGGGCCGAGAAGCTCGTAGGACCTCATCTTCCAAGAGGTCATGACGAAACTTCTTCTAAATCTTAACTCATGATCTTTTCAGAGATTTTGAGCATTGCAGGAGTTGCGCAAATCTCTGAAAAGCTCATAAGCCAGGGAGGTTGCTCGTAATGGATGTGTGCTTTGATGGTATCCAAAAGGGGTCTTTGCTCTCCTATCCCGTGGTTTTGCACCCTTGCGTTATGTACTGCCCAGTCGTGCTGGCCTTCATGCTGCTGTTCCGAGGGACCCTCTCCTGTTGCCGAGAGGAAACTTCACCTTATGCATTATCGGGATCGATTATCCTGCCAACCCTCGAGATCAATTTTCTTGTGGGCACCCTTCATCGTGATTGTACTGCCTGCCCGTTCCGTGGTGGGTTTGCGGGACGGGCAGTACAATCACGATGAAAGGTGTTCTCCTGGCTGCTCTCCGGGGTGGGGACACCTTCCTGCCAACAGTGGGTCCATCCTGCCAACCCCCATGCTCTTTACTTCCCGGGGTAACTGTCCTCATGCATTGTACTGCCTGTGACGCCAATCCTCATTCTGCCCTTTTGGCATTTTTTCCAAGCTGTCCTCCTGGAGGGCCTTTCCTTGCAGTGCCGCGGGTCCCCCCACTCACCAACAGGCCGCAGACAGTGCAGAGGAGAGAGAAACAGCGAGAGACAGAGAGGAAGGGGGGGGGGGGCAAAACCGATGGAAGTCACATGTGAGAGGGCCCCACCAGTGGGATACAGCTCGGATGCATTTCAGGTAGTTGTAGACCGCCACGTGGAATGGGCACTCGGTCTGGTGACTTTCACATGGGACTCGTGTGGGAGTGATTTCAGTTACATGCGAGAAGTTTTTCTCTGAAAGGGTGAGTCATGTGGGTGGGGCGCAGGGGGAGGTCAGGCGGCTTGCCAACGCAGCTGCTGTGCGCTGTACTGCACACAGGAGTCCATCTGATGTGTGCCCTGCTGCTACGCACCCTTTTGGATCTGGGCCTTGAAGTTCTGATTCGGTATGCCCCCCCCCAACCCCCTGTATCCTCTCCCCCCCCCCCCAAAACCTCTGTATGCCCCCCCCCCCCCCAAAAAAAGACCTCCGTATGCCCCCCCCCCCCCAAACCTCTGTGTGCCCCCCACCCCCCAACTCTGTACTGCCCCCCCAACTGCGGTACATTACCATGTGCTGGGAGGCACAAATGGTTTTTAACTCAGAGATTCAAAGAGAAAAGTGAAACATATCAGTCTCGGGACCCCAGTGCCTTGACAGTCACGTGTCGAGATCATAACGGCCGCGGATCGAAATAATCAGATTTAAAGGCAAAAAGTGGAATTTATCAGTCAGATCTGCGTGTGCAGGTACGAGTCAGTGGGTGCCGAGGGCTACCACAGCCTATTTCGGTGGTACCAGGCCTTCGAGGCGGAGCACTTCCGAGACCCGTACGGCCTGCGGGGGAAGCTCAACGCCTGGAGCCTGCACCTCTATCCCGTCTGCCTCAAGTATGTGATGGCTCTTTTTGACCACCCCGAGGCTATTGCGGTCGCCCGTATCAAATCCTGCAGTAGCCCTGCCGGGCTCTGGAGCCTCTCCCGCATCCAGGTATGGCCCCCCGTCCTCTCTCTCTTCCCATCTGTGTGTGTGTGTGTGTGTGTGTGTGTGTGTGTGTGTGTGTGTGTCTGTGCCTCTCTCTCTCTCTCTCTCTCTCTCTCTCTCTCTCTCTCTCTCTCTCTCTCTCTCTCTCTCTCTCTCTCTCTCTCTCTCTCTCTCTCTCTCTCTCTCTCTCTCTCTCTCTCTCTCTCTCTCTCTCTCTCTTCCCATCTCTGTGTGTGTATATGTGTGTGTGTTGTGTGTGCGCGCGCGCGCGCGGTGTGTGTGTGTGTGTGTGTGTGTGCTTTGGTGTAAAGGGGTGTGTGTTCCCTTTCGGGTTACCTCTCTTTTGCGAAATGGCCAAAAGGTCTACCTGGCGGGACCCACGTGCCACATTGTGCAGTTGCCGCAGTGGTTGTCAAGAGAAGGAAGAAGGAAAAATCACCTGTTGATTGGCATGTAGAAAGCCTTGCTTCCCTTGTTTGGGCCCTTTGTGACGCATCTCCATCAGTTTTGAGTGCATCAGACAGAAGAGATGTGCCAGAGAGTGGTGGGGGAAGCCCATCTGGGAAGGGTGGAGGAGGAGCAGGGGGTCGGGCAACGTAAAGTGTGCACGCCAGGCAAGCAGCAGCGGCGGCTGGAGCTGTCAGCTTCTGGTACAGCTCATAAGAATCAAGTGAGGAGAGAATTTTGAACAAATAAGAGAGATCTCGACGAGTGGTTCCTGCCTTTTTCTCATTCACAACCACAACCACATATTTATTTTAAAGCTCAAGCGCACGCGGGCGCGCGCGCGCACACACACACACACACACACACACGTACACACACACACAGACACCCACCCACACACACACACACACACACACACACACACACACATACACACACACACACACACACACACACACACACACACACACACACACACACACACACACACACACACACACACATACACACACACACAGAGCAAACGAAACAAACCCGACTACAAAAAATGGGAAAACTGGGAACGGCAAGATGACAAATTAAAGTGCGCCTGGCTCAAGGGGCATTGAAAAGAAGGTTAAACATGTTTTCGCGTGGGGGGTGCTGCATCAGGCCATAGGATACTACGGAGGCATGCTGGCTTACTACTGGGTGATGGCGGCCCCCACCTGGGGCCACATCTTCGGCTGCTACCTCTACACGGCAGTCAATATCTTCCACGTGCATTACGACGAGGCCTTTTCGGCGCTACGAACTCCGGACTTCAAAGGCTTCTCCCGCATCCACATTTCACCAACTGGCGACCTGCATATCTACGGCTTGGCTATGGATAAGGCGTGTTTCATTTCTATTCTTTCCGCGTCTGCTTTAAAGTGTACATACTTGTATCAATGTATGTATGCCTGTAATTGTAACCTGTTCTTGTATCTTTCTGCTCCCGAAAATAGCTATTCTGTAGTTAGTGTGCCTCCCGCGGTGCCGTCTGCTGCCCATGCTTGAGGCATTTCTGGTTTCGGCTGGGTGTGGGTGTGTTAGGGAGGGGGTTGTGTTGTGCGGGGGGTGCGTTTGTATGGAAGGAGTCTAGGGGTTTCTTCGTGCATTCACCACTTCAAAATCTCTCTCTCTCTCTCTCTCTCTCTCTCTCTCTCTCTCTCTCTCTCTCTCTCTCTCTCTCTCTCTCTCTCTCTCTCTTCTCTCTCTCTCTCTCTCTCTCTCTCTCTCTCTCTCTCTCTCTCTCTCTCTCTCTCTCTCTCTCTCTCTCTCTCTCTCTCTCTCTCTCTCTCTCTCCCCCCCCCCTCTCCCTCTCTTTTTCTCTCTCAGTCATGCTCACACCTGTGCCACGAGAAAGGGGGGATGAGGCGGGAAAGGGGGGATGAGGCGGGAGAGAGGGAAGGAGGGGGGTGGGGCAGGCCACATCAGCAGTCTATCCCCCCCCCCCCCCCCGGCCGGGAAAACCCAAAAAAGGTGCTCAAGGAAAAGCAAAAGTAACGAAAGAAATGCTCGTGACAACGTGGTGCTCGGCACAATCTGTTCAAGATGGAGGGGTAAAGATGGAGGGCTTTTTAAGAGGGAGGGGAGGGGCCGCAGGTGCCCTCTGCCTGGAGGGAGGACCCACAGTGGAGGGGGAGGAGCGGTGGGGGCCAGCGGCACCAGCCCGCACATCTGGCGGCTTTCCCGTCCAGATGGATCCCCAGGGTCCTCACCAAGGGCTCCAGACGCAGCGACCCCTCCGCGGACCTTCCCATGAAGGTCATCGACTACCTGGTCGTTCCAAAGTCCCGTCAGTGCCGACAGTCACATGCCTGAGACTTTCTTGTCTGTGGACCAGGGCCTGCCCTGTTTGGGGGTGGGCAAGTTTTGACCATCTACTGGCCTGTGTGCAGGCAGGCCTGCCGCAGTGCAACATGCAGGGGAGTATTGCTTATGCAGAGGAGTCTTACTCATGAGGGGGAGTATTACTCATGAAGGGGAGTGTTACTCATGAGGGGGAGTGTTACTCATGAGGGGGAGTGTTACTCATGAAGGGGAGTAATATTCATGAGGGGGAGTATTACTCACGCAGGGGAGTATTAATCATGCAGGGGAGTAATTTCAAGCGGAGTAGTACTCAGGCAGTGGGAGTTTTACTCACATGCCCTGTCCTATGTGGGGGCAGGCCTGGCTTAGTGTAACATGATGGAGAGAATTTACTCGTCTCCCCTTGTGTTTGGGGGAGGGCTTGAGAGAATTTACTCTTCTCCCCTTGTGTTTGGGGGAGGGCTTGAGAGAATTTACTCGTCTCCCCTTGTGTTGGGGGGAGGGCTTGAGAGAATTTACTCGTCTCCCCTTGTGTTGGGGGGAGGGCTTGAGAGAATTTACTCGTCTCCCCTTGTGTTGGGGGGAGGGCTTGTTGCAAGGTAGCCACATGGAAAGACAGCTCTGATAACCTCATGTGCTGTGGATTTTTTTTTGGGGGGGGGGGGGGTGCTACATTGCAACAGAATGATTAGAGGCTCAAAAGTAGCAGGGGGAGGGAGAACGTCGATTTATCTGGAGATTATTGCTTGCCCTGTTGGGTACACAGTCTGCTCGAGAGTTTGAGGGTGGGTGGATCTGAGGGTTGATCGGAGAGTGCACTTGATGAGTGATGCTTTGAGATGAGGGTGCACGTGATGCTTCGTGATCTCATTTATTTAGAATTAAGACTGAAGCCTATTCTAACCGCAGACCATAAATCCATCATTATCATCATCATCATTAACATCATTATTATTTATCTCCGTTTTGGTTGTGATTGCACGCCGTTGTGATGGCTTGGAAGGGTTTACAAGCTCCCCACCCCCCCCGGGGGGGGGGGAGGAGGGGGGACTCGGAAAGGCATTGCGCATGTGGCCCTGATTCCAGCCCCTCCGCGTTATACAGGCATGGTGCCTTTTGAATATCATAGGTGAGAGTTTTGTAGCACCATGCATATGCAGGTTTCCTAGCCATGTAGATAGCCATACATGGTCAACGGTTTTGTAGCCAGATATATGTATATAGCCATGCATGGTCAAAGCTTTTGGTAGCCATATCAATAGCTATATATGCTCAAGAATTTTCCCCGGAGTTGATGCCCGACTGCGGCGTGAGCCCACCCAGGCCACGGCCGGGGCGCTCTTTTGAGCGCTGAGAAGGGATGCCAAGTTTTGATTTTTGAAAAACTCGCAGAAAAATTTAGTTGTAGCGCAATACATGCCAACGCGGATTTCGTTCGCGACCTCCATTTGAGGCTGCTGCTTGTAGAGAAGTTGATATCCTAATCAGGATTGTTTTTTTGGTATGTACACCGCAAATTTTGCCGCAGCCGGATCCGGAGCGGCACCATTTTTGAGGTTTTTTTTCCCTCCGCTAGCCAGTGCGAGATCTGGATGGCATGACCTTTAAGCTTTGCGTCGGGCTAAGCTTTGCAAAAGGGCCAAGGGGTGGGTTCATGGCCCCTGGCTTCCGCATACTAGCATGCAGGGTATCCTGTCCATCATCGCAAGACGTGGTTCGCCGTTGTGATATGCTCCTCTTTTTTTTTTTTTTTTTTTTTTTTTTTTTTTTGTTAAAGGCTATCTATTCGGGGCAAGGGACCCAACTAATCACCCGGCCCCCTTGATTCCGCGTACCCGCCTGCATGATTCAGGGTGTGCGGTTAGGATGTGCATCACTGTTGAATCTAATCACCCGTCCCAGTACATCATTTGCCCCCAGCAGGACGTTCTGTGAGCAGCAGAACGTCCGGTGGTGATTGATAATACCACCTGACCGCTTTGCTGGACGTAATTGTGAAATATTCTTTGAGTGGATAGTTTTGCAGGTCAGCTTGCAGACAGGTGGGCAGAAAAATGGTCACGTGCCTCTTTTGGGCAGAAAAATGTTCACGTGCCTCAGTTGTGCCAAACATCAAACTGTCAGCTTGCAGACGGTTGGGCAGAAAAATGCTCACGTGCCTCTTTTGGGCAGAAAAATGGTCACGTGCCTCAGTTGTGCCAAACATCAAACTGTCAGCTGGGCAGAAATCTGGTCACGTGCCTCAGTTGGGCAGAAAAATGGTTCGAGCCCTATGACAAACATATGAATTCATATGTTTAACCGTGGTTGACCTACTTGTCGAGTGCCTCTTCAAGCTGATCATGTTTGATGTTTGGCCTCGTGGTCTGCCGTCCTTTGCAGATCGTAAGTTATGCAGCAAGGCACGTGACTGAAAAGGTCATCACCTCCTGGCACGTTTGGGTGGTTGACCTTCTTCTCACGTGCCTCTTCAGGCTGATCATGTTTGATGTTGGATCTTGTGCGTCACCGTCCTTTTGAGACCACGGTCCACACGGTCCCACGGGTTGGTGATGCATCAAGCCACGTGACTGACTAGCTTCATGACATGTGTACACAGTAATCATATGCTTACCCTTTCAGCAACGTGCTTAATCAATTTGTAAAATCAATTTAGAAGCCCTGAAAGATTTGAAGGGCATGGCCATGGCAGAACGGTTACCCTTGTAGGTAAGTGCCTTATCGCAAACTCGCGACGGCTTGCCTTCTTAGTGTGATGCAACTTAATGCAGGTCTTGAGTTAAGATTACCTTCTTATGATTACAACCAACCGGGTATACCCTATGGGTCACGCCCTTCATGACTCACGATCCGATTGTTGTCCTTCAAATCACGTGCCTTCCACGTGCCTCGTATATCTGAATATATCGTGAGTGTTGTACCATCTCTCACAACCCTGTTGCCCCGTCTGTCAGGCATCGTGAAGGACATGACTCAGTGACCCAAGGGTCGTCCATTCAGATCACGTGCCTCTGCGGATGAGTGATCGTCGGCCTTCTGCCGAGGCTGCAGTACCGCTGACGAGTAGTATTAATTGTATTGGTTCTGCAGTTCTCACGTGCCTCTACAGGCAGCTCAACAGTGGCAGGCGCTGTTCATGAAATTTCATGACTGCATTTCAGGTCAGAGAGGATTGCAGGAATCTTGATCAGAGCCGGAAATTTAAAACACCGGGATTTTGTCGAGTCCTAAGTAGGGTTTGTCAGGTCCTAATTGGGCTATAACCACGAGCCAGAATACATGCATGTGCGCCGGAGATCGCTTCACAGCTCTGGAGGCGAGCGGTATGATTGAAACAGTGTACAATATTGAACTTTTTTAAATATTATGATTATTATTATTCTTTTTTTTCCCTTTTTGCAGGGCGTGTTTCATGTCAGGAGCAAGGACTCGGGGCATGCGCTTGGACATTTTGCTCTCATGGTCGTGACCTCTTGCAAGAGGTCAGGACCATTTGGGAAGCTCATGATCATGCGCTTTTGGTAATGACTAAAGGGCTTGGTCCAAGTCATCGGCCTTGGGCATACTATAAGAGAAATGAAATTCCAGAAAGCTTTTCACTGTCACTTTCCGGCTCTGGTCCCTAGATTCCGCACACCCGCATGGCGGATTTATGGGGTGCGGTTAGGATAGGATTCCCTCTCTTGATCCTAAATGTTTCACTCTTGATATTAAATGAAACACCTGTTAAGCCACCAGGGGTACGTCTGGCAGCCTCTACAGCCGGCTTCAGTTCGCCCTATCGCAATATCTCTAGATCCGGCCTTTAGCGCAACACAGATGTTTCATTTTCTCTTCAGGTAAGGGGGCAGAAGGTGGCCGCGCATGTGTAACCTTGGAAGCTCTGGCACTTTTTTGGTGAGTCCATGCTCGCTGTTTCTGTACAAAGCATATCTGATGTGTGCGCGTCAGTGTAGTCAACCTGAGAGGTTCTGCCTGCTTTTGACATGCGCCACTTGGTCATTCTTCAATTTAAAAACAACTGCCCCTGTCCGGGCGCCTGGCTGGCCGGATGAGCTGCGCTTTTCCTGGAGGATTGCCGGGTAAGGTTTCACAGCAAGTGCGTGGGTAGACGTTCATCAGGCAGGTCGTCGGTGGAGAGGACGCAACACCATTGCGATAGGTCATAGGAGTCGGTAGTTACATCTCTTGATAAGCATACGTTCTCGACGGAACACAGCAGACATCCACAGGGGAGTAATGTGATCAAAAGAGCCCCAGGCCAGCCAGCAACGCGATTCACGTCATTTTAAAGCCAACAACAGTGCTCCGCTTTTCAGGAGGAAGTACTGCCTGTCTCATGCAACGTCCCTCTCGAAACCCCTCCAAACACGGAACTCGAAATACATCAGGGATTTTTACAAGGGTTTCTTTCCAAAACTCTCCTCACACACCACACCCCCACGAACCCCCTCCCTACCTCTCGCGCACTCCTCGTAAACCTCTCTCTCTTAAGCGGACAGCCATCCAGCGATACGCTGCAGATCCCAGGAGTCAGTCGTCCTTGCAATGACTGCACAACTCTGGCATCCGGACAGCAGGTAACTCGAGCAAAGAAGGCTACCCGACCGTTCCACACTCGCCCCTCGGTCCGCCCAACTGCATGAGCACTTGCTTTCTCCTCCCAGTCTGAAGACCCCGACCTCGAATCCCGGCCGGCAAAACCCCAACAGGAAGTCTGAGCCCTCAGGCTGCTAGGAGACATTCAAAACCCTCGATCAAGAGTTGCTGAGGTTGCTTATGGCACAAACTTGGTGGCGGCGGCGAAGCCGTTGTTGACGCCCGGGTCGGCCAAGTGGTCAGCCAGGTTGGCGACGGGGCCCTTGCCGGTCACGATGGCCTGAACGAAGAATCCGAACACGGAGAACATGGCCTGCCCCCCCCAACCGGCCCATCGCCAGGTCAACCATCGTGTAAAGGGAAGACGCAAACAAGCGAGCCGAAAGCACGCGAGCCTGCATGGGATTCCATAGGCAACTTGGGTTGTTGGAAACTAAATTGCCACGACCCCCGAAAGATCAGGGTTAGGGTTACCCCAATCCCTAGTCTCTGGGGCTATTCGGGTTTTAGGGATTGGGGTAACCCTAAGGCATAATAGAGACTACAGGAACTTGTTTGAATGAGTGTAAAATTCAAAATTTCGCCCTTCCAGCTCCATTATCAAAGTCTTTTCTCCTCCCTTTGGTTAGCCTTTTTTTCCCCAACTTCCAGGCTGCTTTGCTCACACCCCGAAATCCCCGAAAGATCCTCCAGATAGAGCTACAGCTGTTGGTGCTGCAACTGGCGCGCCATTTAAAATGCCTCAAAAACAGTTCTAGAGCAAAGCGCCCCCCAAAAAACAAAAATACCAGGATCGGGGGGGGGGGGGGTTTTTGGGGGGAGAGGGAGGGGAGGGGAGGGGGAGGGGGAGGCAGGGGAGGGGGCAGCGCTGCACCACATCACTTTGGTGCTTATGGTCGCCCAGTCAACGAAAGCGCCATCATCGCCTGCCCACTGCAGATTGAGCATCAAACCCCCGCACCCCCCTCCTGCTGAGGCTCGAGCAAAGCGCAGATGTCCCAACGTTCGTAACCGTGACTGGTATATGCACCCATGAAAAAAAAATTTGGACACCACTTCCAGACTCACAAACCGTCTTTGCAGTCCACCCGTCAATATGCTTGTAGCAAGGAAGGGAAGTCCAAGTTGAAAGACCGGTCCCCAGGGATTCCCATCCTGAGGATTCCTATGATTTGCAGAGACTGCAATGGATGGCACCCATGGCTGGGGTCCAGACCATAAATTTTCCAGCCACGCCACGGCTTTTTAAAAAAAAGGGGGGGGGGGGCAGGCCAAGCCGAAACATACCAGGCGGCCGTTCTTGATCTCCTTGACCTTGAGCTCGGCGAAGGTGTCGGGGTCGTCAGCCAGGCCCAGGGGGTCGAAGGGGCCGCCGGGGTACAGGCTGTCCAAGCCCTCAACACCGGGGGCCTCGCCTGCGGCGCGGAAAGCCTCGGCCTGTCCCATCAGAGCCACCTACAGCCCGCACCACCCCGAACAGTCTCAGGGGAAGCTATCAGAGACGCTGTGGAGAGAAGGGAGGAAGGGATGACGATTCAATCTTGACAGTCCAACATCCTGACAGCTCCATCTTCTGATATTAGAAATCTTATGTTGGACTGCGAGGATTGAAGACCCTGTTCACATAAAGCCTCGTCGCAAGCAGGAAGATGCAGCAGTCCATTCTTGGACATCATGTTTGTACTCCCCCAAAGACTCAAGCTCATCACGGCGGTAATCCCAAAACCACATTCCCCATTTCGCAACACTCAGTCCTGCCTGTTTCTGACAGGCAAAACCCCCGACACACTCAAATTTCCACATAGACCTCACACTCTTGAGAAACAAACACTGAAGACCCATAGCATTTGATTTGCTTTGACCAGCAGCACAAGGCCGGAGCCCCGCCAAAAGGCCTGAGCCCCGCCGAAAAGATCGAAAAAAGGAGAGGCGGGAGAGAGTGGACCTGCACGAAGACGGTGGCGATGATGGACTGGGCGTGGACGAGGGAGGGGTTGCCGAGGTAGTCAAGGCCACCAGGGGCCAGGATCTGGGCGCCGGCCTTGAACCAGACGGGCTCGCCGAATGTGACGCCACCATACTTGGCCAGGAGCTCGGGGGTCAGGATGCCCAGGGCGCCCAACATGGCCCAGCGGGCGTGGATCACCTCGATCTCGCGGTACCTGCGTACCGCATTCCCTTCCCGTCAGCCACTCATCTGCATGAGGAGCCCGCGGAGGCCGACACACTTCGATACGCTTTTAAAAGCGGTGCAGCTGGGCATTATTACTCCTGGGCTGACCAAGCTGATGCTGCTGAGTAAAAAGTCATAGCTGCCCCGGAGGAGTCGTTACCGCTCGGACGAAACGTGCATGGACAGAGTCACGGGGGATGTGCATCAACCGTTGGATTGCAATGTTCAGGGAGTGCTGGTATTCCCATGCCCAATGTAACTTAGGCCCACACGCACACGCACACTATTTCCCATTCTTGATATATCTCGCACTCTCACAAAGAGGGGGGGGGACGGAGAGAGGGAGAGGGGGCGAGAGAGGGGGGGGAGAGAGAGAGGGGGGGGGAAAGACTGAAAATTCCAAGAATGCCCGACCGGGGTTGGGGGGTCAAAAACATGATGTGCAGCACCACCCCCTCACAGGCCAGAAGAGAGACGCAGGGAGTTGGGCAGCCTCCTTGAAAACAATATCAGAACATCTGCATAGAAACAACAGCAGAACATCTTCCATCAAAAATGTAAACATGCAAACATCTCAGACACAGATAAGTACCCGCACAAACCCCTCCCCACCCCCCCCCCCCCCGGGAAGAAAAAGGGGTAAACACACCCCAACCCAAACGCCCTACACTCCGCAGCATTTAAGGAATTCACATTTACAGGTGAACCTGTACTGCAGCAATCCCACAACACCAGAAAACACATACCATTTGAACTGGATCCTGTATGCTTATCACAAGATACACTTGTGCGATAACAGACTTGGTTTTAAGCAGCAGATGCCTGACAGGGTGAAGCGCAACCCAACCCTGCCTTAGACCTCCAGATCCAGCGGGGTCCCTGTAACACTAAATGGTTTTGGAATAAGCATACACACAATGCATGCACTTTAAATTGCTCCAGAAAGCTCCAGAACCCCCCGTTCGACAGCAGCAGATCAAGACTCACCGGGCGAAGGTCTCGGGGTCGGCAGAAAGGCCGGCAGTGTCCCAGCCGTAGTCACCAGGGAACTGTGCACCCACAATCCCTATCAGAAACGAATGAACGCCCCTACACGTATCAACACCATCTAGCAGCATACGGGCAAAAGTGTGGCGGCCAGAGACACCCAGCACATGGCGAACACACCACGTGCGTCAGTGAAGAGTGAAACAATATACATTATGTAAACGATGACAAGGCAGAGTCATGTTGAAAAGTCCAAAGCACACCGCTTCACTAGAAAAGAACGCGAATACCAAACAATAGGTTTATCCCGGTGAAGTTCTCACCTCTCCGGTGAGGTAGGAAGGGGTGGAGTCCTCGCTGAAGGGGCCTGCAAACCCAATCCAGCTTAATTCAGATCTACTTTGTCCGAGAATGGAAGGCACGACGCCGCACATTCCCAGGCACATGCATCGAGACCATAAGACAGAAACCGTCAACAGGTGATCGGTTTATGATACAGAGACCAAAACAAACACAAACGAGAAAAAAAAATACCAAAAACAACAAAAGACTGTTCAACTGTCATAGTCAGCCCTGTTCCTCGCCCAAATTGCTTACGCGTGCCTTGTTGATCATGAACCTAGGGAGCCTTAGTCCAAGACTACTCACCCAGGAACTTGGGCCGGTCGGGGCCATAGAACTCAATGGCAGCACGGGTCACCTGGCGGGTGCCCTGCATCCCACAACAAATTTCCAGATGAGCGAAGATAACTCGACATTGTCACCCATGCGGTCAGCCAAGCCCATTTAAAGCGGCAAAGCATCATCGGCAACGGTGTAAACTGTTCAATACATACAAAAATTTTTACAGCTGTAATGTGCAAGATACATGTCAGGCTTAACACTTCGCAGCCAAAGACATTGGGGCGGAACGGCATCACCTTGCCCTGGGTGGGGACGGCGCTCCGGATGGAGCTGCCGAGGAAGCTCTTGCACACAACTGAAGCAGCCATTTTGCGTTTATGATCTGACTAGAAAGCAAAGTAAGCTGCTTCTATGTAAGAGACTGCAAAGTGAAGAGCCGAGAGGCGGATATCGTGTTTTATCAGCTCAGCTGTTGGGGTACGAGTCGGAGGCCGCTCATTGGGCGGGACGGGATGCGATCTCAGGGGAGATGAAGAAAAAGTCGCGGATATCTCTTGCTGCCTGGAGATTGCAAGCGCTGACATGGAATCCTTATCTGCATCCACGCCACCTTTGATCGTACCATGCCCCGGCATCCGCAAAGCGACGGCTATCCGATCATTCCAACGGGAATCCGCGAATCTAGACGCCGATCCGGTGGGCATCCACGGTTCGAGTCAATCACGACATACCGCTTTCATAGGATGTGTTGCAGATATACACTAGACGCTTGGCGCACCGAGTGCTCCTCTAGCTGAAGGCGCCCCCCCCCCCCCCCCCCGGCTCTCTCCTCTGGGTAACCTCATCCTGCTTCCCCACTTTCTGTCCCACCTCCGTTTCTGGCTTCGGTTGGACTGGTGAGGTGTGTGTGTGTATGTATGTGTGTGTATGTATGTGTGTGTGTGTGTGTGTGTGTGTGTGTGTGTGTGTGTGCGCGCGCGCGCACGCGTAGGTGTGTGTGTATGAGGTGCGTATGTGTGTGTGTGTGTGTGTGTGTGTGTGTGTGTGTGTGTGTGTGTGTGTGTGTGTGTGTGTTTGTTTGTGTGTGTGTGAGAGAGAGAGAGAGAGGTGTGTGTGTGTGTGTGTGTGTGTGTGTGTGTGTGAGAGTGGGAGAGAAAGAGAGAGAGAGAGAGAGAGAGAGAGAGAGAGAGAGAGAGAGAGAGAGAGAGAGAGAGAGAGAGAGAGAGAGAGAGAGAGAGAGAGAGAGAGAGAAGGGGGGGGGGCACATATGAGGCACAAAGGGTCACCTGATCTAGATCAGGTGACCCTTTGTGTCTCATATGTGCCCCCCCCCCCCCCCCGCCCTCACGAGGCCTCTTTCGTGAAGACCGCAGAAAAATGGAGCATCTGTCGGTGCACAGCAAGAGCACGGAATCTCTACCTAGATTCATAGTAAAACTTTCATACCTGCACAGCATGTCAAAAAAATACCAAGGCAGGCATTCGCGTCGATCATTCGCGTGCCTCGTCGCCTCGCATGTATGCGTGTATTCAATGAGAGAATAAGAGGGCATCCTCACTTGTACTCGGAAGGAGTACTCGCGGTGCTCGCAGTACAGAAAACGAATACCGCGAGTGTTTGTACAAGGTGCAATTCAGCGCATCCGCACTTACGCTCACACAATTCCAAGCGCGCTGGATTGAGGCGCGCTGGATTGCCCTATAATATCTGCACCTGCATACGGTAAGGAGGAGGTAAGGAAGGGAGGAGGGAGGCACGGAAGGAAAGGCGCAAGTACACTCCCGGGTATAATGCATCAATACATATGTTTAAAATTAAGAGTGAAGCCTATTCTAACCGCATACCGTAAACCCATCATGCAGGGACGCGGAATCTAGGGGCCAAATGTTTATCGCCAAGCATGCAAGGATATGCTTCACACTGTTGTTTGAGGCAAGGGGAGGACGGTTGCATCAATTTGCAACCCCAGGTTATGAATTAGGCATGAAAGTCCAACATGATGAATACAGATCTTTGCCTTCCTCTACTTGCCGGTGTAAGCTGGGTGAGGCAAGCTTAATTTCCGCCCAGCAGATTGACTTTCGAGTAAGGCCGGTCCATTGGTCCGAAGCTGATGGACTGGCGCGGCGCCCCGAACTAGACCCCGATTGTCAACGCTGGGCTTTCGGCCGAAAGAAGAAAGAAAGAAGACCTGGGGCCTGCTTTCTCTTTCGGCCGAAGCGTCCTAAAAATCTCTAGTCCATGCCACGTGGGCAGCACGGTATCTAAGGGCTTATCAATTTTATCGCCCCAGATCCTGATCTGCGAATCCGCCAATGAGGGCTGCTCTTCGCAGGTGATAAGAAGTCCCTCCCTCAAATCGCTCTTCTTCACTTTGTGGCGCACCGACAAGTAAACGTTTCCTAGTTCGTGCTGCGCCTTGTCTGTCGAAATGGCTGCTCAGACAATCACCAAGGCTTTCATTGGCACCACCGTCACCAAGGCAGCTCCCAACAAGGTAGGGCATCCGACAGGAGACATCGCAGATGTTGAGGCCCTGATTGACGATGACCGGGCTGCATTGTGTGCCACATCAAAGTGTTTTAGGTTGTAATTCAATTATTGGCTGCATATGGCGTTGTTTAAGCCTTTGGACTGTGGGTGAGGGGTGAGGGGTATGAACTGTGACGAGAATATGAATACATGAGCGCGCGATTGGGATAGACAAATTTCCATGACATTTTTTGGATATTTTCAAATGTGTGTTGATTTAAGCCAGTTATGGCAGTTACCCTTGTTCAAGATGCAGTGCCGGCTTTTGCGCCCGTTGATGCGCTCGTGTCGTGGCCTTGTGCAGCTCACGCATAAAAGTCATGCATGAAGTATCTCTCTTTTTCTTGTTTCAAGAGCTTGTGTTCGATGATGTTTGTCGAATATGACATGCCTTTGGTTTTACTCACTCTGCCCTGCGAGCGTATCTTGCGATCCCCGGCTTGTGCTAGAGTTTGACGATGATGCTCAAACCACATTTCTGGCATGGTGAAGTCTTTAATATGTCATCGTTGCTCTCTATTTTGGTGGAGTTCCATGATTGGTTGAAATCGTCGTTCTGGGGCGACGATGGGGTCGTGTGGCTGCCTCATGGGCGTCGTTCTGGAACATTGAGTCGAAATTAAACATCAGGGTTTCTGCTTCGCGTCAGATGTTTGTATCCATGGTTTTGTGGCCTTAGGAGTCTTGTACAGAGTGGTCTTGCGGATTCGCCGTAGGACAATGCCCGGTGGCCATATCGAAGTCTGTAACAAGTCTCGAGACTTTCGAGGATATGAGGCGAGTTCATGAAGATTGAGTTCTGTGACCGTGCTTAAGGAGTGACGCGACGGGTCTGCGTGGGGCTGACACTTCCTGGTTGCTCGGGCGCAGGCTGCTCGCCAGGTGCAGGCCGCTGCTGAGTGGTGAGTATGACTGTCGGCCATTTTTTTTTTGTGGGTTGGGAAAGGGCTTGAGATTTGGCTGAACCGCTTGGCTGTACCGTTTGGAACCCAGTGTTGAGACCTTCATGCCTGTGGGCCTTCTCTCCTACGACACAGAAACTTGCCATCTGCAAATTTGGGAACAAAAAACTTGTGACCTTGCCACGGCCCTTGTGTGGTTCTGATTGGGTGGGATTCAGCTTGGCAAGCTGCTCTCCCCCTTTGGAGTATCACACGAGGGGACAACAACTGCTTGTCACAGTACTTGTGACCGTGACCATGTCTGCTTCTCGCGTCCCTGCTTCCAGGCAACTTCTTTGTCTTGTAACAGCCCTATCATCAAGCCAACTTGCCATGTCAGGCCCGAGGGATACGAAGTGGTCTTAACACATCCCCCCCCCCCCCCCTTTTCCCTCTTCCCCCTGTGGACAAACGGAGAGTGATGTGGAGTGGGAAGGGGAATGTAACGGATGGGTTATTGGGACTGGGCAGGTATGGACCTAACCGCGCCAAGTGGCTGGGACCCTTCTCTGAGGGTGCCACCCCCTCCTACCTGCGGGGCGAGGTTCGCTCCCGCGTCCTTTTCCCGCGTCTTTTCTCGGGCCCTTTCCCGTGTCCTTCTGACCCCGTCCCTCCTGCGGGCTGAGGTTTCCCCATCAACCAACCCCTCCTAGAAGGGAAGGATTGTGATCGGACCACCGCGGCCCTGCGGGGTCTTGCATCGCGTCCCCCCCCCCCCCCGGGGGTCTTCTTCCCCCAAATGCTGAAGAAAGGCGACATGATCAATACGGGTCCCATGTTCTAAGCCAGAGGGTTGCTCTGATCAAAATCGAGTGCACCGCTGCGTGCGCCAACCGCAATGGCATGCTGCGTTCAGCGGCAACCAACATGTAGTTCTTTGTTAGGATGCATCACCGCCCTTCGATGCTTTTCGGGTGGGCGCAGGAGAACTCACCGGAGAGAGATACTCGTTAGCTGCTATTAGATTTGCCCCTATTAGACTTGCTCGTTAGCTGCTTTTTCGAGAAAATGCGACCTGGTAAATCTTCTATAAATCGCCCAACGAACTGGTGTGAAAGTTAGCTGGTTGAAAAAGAAATGAAGCCTGGGAGAAACTTTCATTATCTCATAGAGGTGCTTTTGCCCCAGCCCCTCATCCCTCTTCTGATTGCGAGGATGGCGGGTGGGTGCGCAGTACCCCGGTGACTACGGATGGGACAGCGCTGGTCTGTCCGCTGACCCCGAGACCTTCGCACGGTACGTCCCCGCCTGCCCCAAATTGGATCTGTCATCGATTTGATTGGGTCATTCATCGATTGGATTGGGTCGTTCATGAATTGGATGGGCTCGTTTGTGGAATGGATGGATTGGGCCGTGATGGATTGAATTGGGTTGTTGGATCGGTTTTTTCGTTGCTGCCCCTAATGTCTTTGAATGGATGGATTTCCCTGCTGTTGCTTTGCCCGCGGTCCAGAAGCGCCTGGGGAAAAAAAAATCCTGGGCCTTTGCTGTTTTGCGGGAACTCCTATTGCTGGAACCCAAGCGCAGAGCGCACCAGGCATCCCCCTGCGATAGCCCTCCAGCTTTGCCAGATATTTTCATTTGGTATCCAGTTATTTTCATTTGGTATCTGTCTGTGTGCATTTTGTGTCGGTTCCAAGGTGTTGGTGAGGTCCATGTTTCCCATTTGTGTAAGCGGTACTCTTCCCGTCCTCTTCTTGAAAACGGTACTCTTTTCCGACCTTTTCTTGAAAACGGTACTCTTTCCCGTCCTTTTCTTGAGAAGCAGTATGCTTTCTCGGTGTTTTCTTGAAAGCAGTTGGCATCCTTGAAAGCAGTGTTTTTTTTTTTATCAGTTCATGTTTTAGAATTTTGCGACACATGGGGACAGGTACCGCGAGATCGAGGTGATCCACGCCCGCTGGGCCATGTTGGGCGCCCTGGGCATCCTGACCCCGGAGCTCCTGGCCAAGTACGGAGGCGTCAAGTTTGGCGAGGCTGTGTGGTTCAAGGCCGGCGCCCAGATCTTCCAGCCCGGAGGCTTGGACTACCTCGGCAACCCCTCCCTCATCCACGCCCAGTCCATCATCGCCATCGTCTTCACCCAGGTTCTGGCCGAATCCCGTTCAGTTACCAGATTCTTTTGCAGTGCATAAACGCGCTTTGCTTCGAGGGTAGACACCGTCTTCCCCCTGGGTCATCTCTGTGGGCTTGTTTGACATTTGTCTCCTTTTTGTTGTAACAGGAGAAAAATATAGAGTTACAACTTGCTGCAATCCTTTTTTTGGGGGGGGGGGGGGGGGAGGCGGGGGTTTACTCACAGAACATTTTTTTTTCTTTTTTTGGGTGAAAAAGTAGCCTTTTTTTAATTTATTTTATTTTAAAAAAAAAAAAAAAAGAGCTTGTTTGATATTTTCCGGTTTATGATAGCGGGTGTGGGAGGGCAGGTGGTGCTGATGGGGCTGATTGAGGGCTACCGCGTAAATGGCGGCCCGGCCGGAGAGGCTCTGGACATCCTGTACCCCGGCGAGGCCTTTGACCCCCTGGGCCTGGCTGACGACCCCGACACCTTCGCCGAGCTCAAGGTCAAGGAGATCAAGAATGGCCGCCTGGTATGTTTCCGCTTGGCCTGCTCCTCCCCCCCCCCCCCCCCCAAAAAAAAAAACCCGGGGTTCTGGTGCTTCCTCCAGGCTTAGTCCAGAGGGCTCCATTGACTCTCGGTGGCTCCCGTCGACTCTTGTGCACCCCACTTGCTAGACAGTTCTTACTCTTTGCCCCATTGCGTTCCCTCGACTCTTGTGGCTACCAACTTGCTAGGCATCCCTAGTGTAGATATCCCTTGGGGGAAAGGTCCCTTGGTGCATTGCATCCGCACATGGTTTTGTCCCTGGCCTTGCTTTTCTTCTTTTAGGTCCGGCATGGTCTTCTGCTGGATTTGGCTGGCTGCACTGGTGCGATTGTGCTTGAAAGCCCCTGTAAGTACCTCCTCGCTGCCCCTCGCCTCTCGGGACAGTCAGGGCCTTAGAAACAGTGGTTTTGAGGTCCCAGTCTCGCTCGCCCTCTCCCTCGCCCTCTCCTCCCCCCCCCTTCCCCTCCTCCCTCCTCTCTCCCCCTCTCTCTCTCTCTCTCTCTCTCTCTCTCTCTCTCTCTCTCTCTCTCTCTCTCTCTCTCTCTCTCTCTCTCTCTCTCTCTCTCTCTCTCTCTCTCTCTCTCTCTCCCCCCCCGCCCTCTCCCCCCCACCTGCCCTCTTCCGCTCTCACGGGAGTGGTGGCATTCTGATTTACTTGGTGCTTGCTTGTGGGACTGAGGGTTGCGTGCGGGAGGGCAGGCCATGTTCTCCGTGTTCGGCTTCTTCGTGCAGGCCATCTTCACTGGCAAGGGCCCTCTTGAGAACCTGTTGGACCACTTGGCCGACCCCGCCGTCAACAATGGCTTCGCCGTCGCAACCAAGCTGTCTCCCTCATAAGCTCACCACCTGCTTCCCTCCTACCCCTCTCTACAAAACGACATTCTCTCTCCCTCTTCTACCAGGGATCAGCTCTGCGCATCAAACCCCTCCATCTGCTTGGAGATCGGAGACTTCTGCAGTGGGTGGACTCCCAACGCTCATGGCAGACGCCTCTTTCGAGACCACTCTGCGTCCCTCCAAAGCCAGCCGACTCGGGAACAACGGCGTCGCTTGTTGCCGTGTGTTTGGATAATGTTGGAACTCATCTACAGGAGGGGACCTGAAGGGAGGGTTGCCTGCTGTGCAGAGGAAGCTCTCCCTTTTCTAAGTTTTGATGTGTAGAGGCGTCCTTTACAAGTGTTTCCATGTCATGTGCGGACGGGGTGAGCCGGGAATAGATTTCTTGGCATAATTTCACGCGTTTGCCAGCTGATGTCCGCTGGTCGGCCTGTGGGCTTATTGGGGGTTTTGCGCGCTTTTCATAGATATATGCGTGTTTGGAATTCACCTGACGCTGCTCTAAGGTTGAGGTCTGAACGCCGGCGGTCGGCCTGCTGGTGAGATGCGTGTAAGGTTCGATGCCTCGCATTGCAGATACCGAAAGAAAGCCTGCAATGGTGCGTTGAGATTCGCTGGGCTCGAGACCGAAATGGCTGGGATACGGCCTCGGTGTTGAGTGTCGTGTCGTCATTGTAATTTTGATATTCATTGTTCGCAACTGATTTTGTTTTGTTGTCAATCGACTCGCTTTGTTCGAAACCGACTTCTCCTGTGTAGTCAGGCATCTCTTCAGGTCTGCGTTGGCACGGCACACACACACACACACACACACACACACACACACACACACACACACACACACACACACACACACACACACACACACACACACACACGACTTCTCCTGTGTAGTCGGGCATCTCTTCAGGTCTGCGTTGGCACGGCGCGCGCGCACGCACACACACGCACACGCGCACGCGCACGCGAACGCGAATTCTAAACCTCCCACCCCCTTCTCTTTACCCCCCACACTCACCCCCCCCCCCAACACACCCACCCACCCACCCACCCACACATGCGCGGGTGCACGGATGAATGTTGGCAGTTCTCGGCAAGCACAGATTGCTGCTGCTGCCTAACTACCCACGCATCAATAGATACAGACACAGATTGCTGCTGCTGCCTAACTACCCACGCATCAATAGATACAGACAAGTCGTGTCACTTCTCCCAGTTCATCGTTTAATTCTGTCTTACGGTAGATGAAAAATGAAGCATATCCTGACCGCGGAACCACGTATCCTACATGCTGGTATGCGTAAGCCAGGGGCCAGGGACAGACATGATGATAACACATGCTGATCCGGACTTTATGTCAGGGAGTTGCCGACCTCCAGCACGTTGCCTAAAATGAGACCCGTTCGTAACTGGGAACTGCATCACGTGCTCTCTAGGACGAGGACCAGCTGGCATGCTGCTGGTCAATAGGCGCCACAAAACTTTCAAACCTCTTTGGACTTTTGAAAAGCCTCTGATCGAAGTCGATGAAGCCCTGAGCTCCCGAGCCATTCATGCCACTTAGCTTTTCAAACACCTTCCTTTCCTTTTTCCTTCCAGGCAGTTGGTCTCTGACCTCCCATGCTCATTTAAACTTGACAGTGAAGCATATCCTAAGCGCTAAACATGTATCCTACATGCGTAAGCCAGGGGCCAATGTCATATGTGACATTGAAACAGGGCTAAAATATAATCAAAAGTGAAGCCCATCCCAACTGCACACCATAAATCCGGCATGGGAGTAGGCGGAATCAAGGGGCCAGAGACAAAAGGCGATAGTGTAAAACCCTTGGAATGTGGCCAAACAAGGCACGGTGCGAGCGACACGAAAAGGAAGGGACGGTGGAGGGACAAAAGGGGGGGGGAGGTTTTGAAGGAGGGGGAGGGGAGAAACAGAGGAGAAAGGAGCCGGGGGGGGGGGGGGGGGCGAAGGTAGTGGAGGAAGAGATCAAGGGAGTGATCTAGAGAGAGGGGGCAGGAAGAGATCCAG